>PVKH010035351.1:0-11733 GCA_004027955.1 Chaetophractus vellerosus | reverse complement strand
GGCTCGATAGCCCAGTGGATAGGGCGCCGGCATACCACATGGGAGGCCCTGGGTTCGATTCCCGGGGACCTCTCCTAGCGGGCAGACCGCCTTGAGAATGGCAAGCCGCCATGGGCGGGCCGGAGCCGCCGTGGGCAGGGCAAGAAGCTTCCACGGACAGGGCAGGTCGCCTGCAGATGGAGCGCAGCCAGCCACCCGCAAACTGAAAGTCGGCCGTGAACGGAAGCAGAAGCCGCCCACAAGCGGGGAAAGCCGCGCCTGCGCAGTGACCACTCTTGGCGCGTCGCCACAGCGGGGGGGAAGGGGAGATATGTAATAAAATAAATAAATCTTTAAAAAAAAAATAGCCTTTAAAAAAAAAAAAGTGGTACATGGACAAGAGCCTCACTTACAAATGATAACTACCCACTGCAACAGATTAAAATATGTTCTAGTCACTGTTCACTGATTCTCAGGGATGAGGTGAAGTTTTTCCTTGCTGTAGATTTATGGTTCTGACAGCATAAAAATATTACTTGATTTTGTATTTCAACACCTTTTACTGGAAATGTCTTTAAAGAGCTTTATAAAATCTTAAGGCTTACTCTGAAGCTTCACGGCCCATATGCATCTCCAATATTCAGGAAATATAGAAAAAATGGAATTTAGAAACTAAATTGAGGAAAGCTCTCAGAAACCTTAAAAATTCCATAGCCGAAGGTATTGCCTTTGCTTTAATGGCAATGACATCGATGTCTTTTGGGGCTCACGGACTCTTCCCTCACGTGTTCACGACAGGCCATCCCACAAACACATCTGAGAATAGCACCTCTAATTCTAGGCTCTACCCTATTGCAAGCAGACCCATCTACCACAGAAAAGAATATGTGCCACATACCCAATCTTGTAACACAGAGGTAATGACCGTCTTTCCCTATCATCTTCCCAAAACCCATTGCATGACCTTAAAACCTGAAGAACTGGTGTTCTGAAAGGGACCTGAGAAAAAGCCCTAGAACCCCAAATGGACAGGAGGTTTTCAAGTACAGTTAACAATCAGCCCAGCAGTAAACCCCAATGGGTTGATCCTCAGCTGTGGTCTATCAATCAAAGAGACATAAATAACCTTTGAACTCCTGGAAAGCTGCCCTAAGCAGAGACTTCAAGACGAAGACTTTCAGGATCCTTCTAAAAGCAGACAGTCTGTAAGAGGAGACAGCTTCCAACCAAGACATTTGGAGCCAGCAGACAACTGTGTGAAGTGACAGTGTATACTTAAGACCCATGGCGTGAGATCTAGAAGACCAGAGCTAGATTGCCACGCTTAAACTGAATGGTTTTTGTTCTTTATTTTCTTAGGTATTTTCTTTATCCTCTGCTGTTATCTGTATGTGTGTGTAGTGTGTGTGTATTTGTGTTTATCAGCTTTATTGAGATATAATTCACAGACTATACCATTCACCAATTTATATAGTGATTCTTTTAGTGTATTCACAGAGTGGTGCAACCATTACCAAAATCAATTTTAGAAGTTTTTCCTTGCACCAAAGAAAACTTGGTACCCATCTGCAGTCACTCTCCATTTTCCCCACCTCCATACCCAGCCCTAAATAACCAGGACTCAATTTTCTGTCTCTATAGATTTACCTATTACAGACATTTCATATAAATGGAATCATAAATATGTAAGCTTTTATGATTGGCTTCTTTCACTTAGCATGATGTTTTCAAGGATGCCCATGTTACAGCATTAATCTGTACTTTATTCCTTTTTATAACTGAATGATATTCCATTATTAGATATCCCACATTTTATTTATCTGTTCATCAGTTCATGGGCATTTCAGTTGTTTCCACTTTTTGACTATTGTGAAAAATAGTGTACATTAATACTTTGTGTTTAAGTTTTCGTGTGAATTTGAGTTTTCATTTCTTTTGGGTATATGCCTAGCAGTGAAATTGTTGGGTCATAGGGGTATTCTATGTTTAACTTTTTGAGAAACTGCCAAATGTTCACAAAGGCTTTACCTTTTTATGTTACCACCAGTAGTGTATAAGGGTTCCAATTTTTCCACATTCTCATCAATCTTTGGTACTATCTGTCTTTCTTATTATATTCATCCTAGTGGCTGTGGAATGGTATCTCATTTTGATTTTGATTTGCATTTACCTGATGGTTAATAAAGTTGCACATCTTTTCTTGCTCTTATTGGCCATTTGAATATCTTCTTTGAAGATATAACTATTCATATCATTGGCTCATTTTCAATTGAGTTATTTCTTTTTTACTGTTGAGTTGTGTTTTTAATATATTCTAGATAAATGTCTCTTAGCAGACTTTTAATATGCAAGAATTTGTTCCCATTCTGTAGGTTGCCTTTTCACTTTCCTCCTGGTATCCTTTGAAGCACAAATTTTTAAAATTTTCAGAAAGTGTAATTTATCTATGTTTTTTTCTTTTTTCACTTGTACTTTTGATGTCATATCTAAGAAGGTTTTGTCTAACCTAAGGTCACAAAGATTTTATTCCTACATATTTTCCTAAGTGTTGTATACCTTTAGAGCGTTATATTTAGGCCTAAGATCCACTTTGGTTTAATATTTGTGTATAATTTAAGGAAGGGGCCCAATAATTTTGCATGTGAATATCTAGTGTTCCTTCCACCATTTGTTGAAAAGAATATTCTTCCCCCATTGAATTGTCTTGCCTCCCTTGTCTAAAATCAATTGACCGTAAATGTGAGGGTTTATTTCTGGAAGCTCGAATCTGTCCCATTGATCTATATGTCTATCCTTATGCCAGAACAACACTGTCTTATTACAATAGCTTTGTTATATGTTTTGAAATTGGAAGTGTGAGTATTCCAGCTTTGTTTTACCTTTTCAAGATCATTTGCCCATTCTGTGTCCTTGAATTTCCATATGAATTTAGCTTCAGCTTATCAATTTCTGCAAACTAACCACCTGCGTTTTTGGTGGGGATTGCATTGAATCTGTAGATCAATGGGAAAGTCTTACAATGATAACAGTAATCAGTCTTCTGATCCAAGAGCATAGAATCTCTTTTCACTTATTTAGATCTTCTTTAATTTATTTCTACAAAATCTTGTCGTTTTCAGTGTTTTGCAGTTCTTTTGTTAAAATTTTCCTAAGGTTTATTTTTTTTTATGCTATTGTAAATGAAATTGTCTTTTTACGTTCATTTTTGGATTATTATTACTGGTGTCTAGAAACACAACTGATTTTTGTATATGGACTTTATACCTTGTGTATCAGTTTCGTATTACACCTGTAACAAATGACCACACACTTAGTGTCTTAAAACAACATGTTCTAGTCAGGGTTCTCTCGGGAAACAGAATCAACACGAGATCTCTGGTAAAAATATAAGATTTTATAAGAGTCTCTCACGTGACCGTGGGGATACACAAGTCCCGGTTCCGCCGGCAGGCTGCAAGCCAGGGGCTCCGATGAAAGACTGATGAAGGGTCCTCGATGAGTTCCTGGGAGAAGTTCACTGTCAAACGACGAGCTGGGAAATTATCCCTGAATGTTGAAATCAGTTCCCTTTTATAAGCAGTCAACTGAATGGATAACAGCGTCATCCATTCTTCATCCAATCTTGCTGATTGATGCAGATGCAATCAGCCATCCATGCAGTAAACTCAATTAGCCCCAGGCTTGCTGGATCCAACAGCTGGGCACAATTACCTGGCCGAGTTGACACATTAGCCTAACCATCACACAACATGTATTTATTATCTTCCAGTTTTGGAAGGCAGGAGTCTAAATTAGATCTTTAGGGCTATGCTCCCGCTGGAGCCTCTAGGGGAGCCTCTGTCGCCTGGCCTTTTCCAGCTTCTAGAGACTGGCTACAATCCTTGACCCCTGGCCTCTTCCTCCAACATCAGAGCCAGCAGCGTAGTCTCTGTTTTTCTCTGATTTTTCTTCCATCCTCCCCTCTTGTCTCTGACTGTGACCTTCTTGTACCCCTCTTATAAGAACTTTTGTGGTTGCCTGAGGCCCACCTGGATAATCCAGGATAATCTCCCCATCTCAGGATACTTAAGAGCTGCAGTCTCCTTTGCTTTTTAATTAACATATTCAGAGGCTCTGAAGAATAGGACAGTGACGTTCTGCCTACTCCACCCTATAACCTTGCTACATTTATTTATTTTTAATAATATTTTTGTGGAATCCTTAGGACTTCATATGTACAAGATTCTGGCATCTGTGGATATAAATCGTTTTACTTCTTCCTTTCCAATCTAATGCCTTTCATTTCATTTTCTAGCTCAGCTGTCACTGCAAGATCCCCCAGTACGATGTTGAATAGATGTGGCAAGTGCAGGCATCCTTGTCTTGTTCCTGATCTTAGGGGGCAAGTGTCCAGGCTTTCACTGTTCAGTAGGATGGTAGCTGTAGGTTTCTCATAGATGTTCTCTACTAGGTTGAGGAAGTTCTCTTTTTAGTTTGTTGAGTGTTTTTATCATAATGGGGTTCTGGGTTTTGTCAAACACTTGTTTTCCTTCATCTATACAGATGGCCACGTGATTTTTGTTCTTTATCCTATTGAAATGTCACATCACATTAATTGATTTTCATGTTACACCAACATTGCATTTCTGGGATAAATCCCACTTGGTCATGGCAAATGATCATTTTTATACTTTGCTGGATTTTGTTTGCATGTATAGATTTTAGTGTCTATATTAATAAGAGATATTAGTCTGTGATTTTCTTTTCTTGTGGTATTTCTGTCTGGTTTTGGTATCAGTATATCAGGATTATACTGACCTCATTGAAGGAGGTGGCAGGTGTTCCTGCCTCTCTGTTTTTGTGTGTGTAAAGAATTGGCACTAATTCTTCTTTATATATTTGGTAGAATTAAGCAGTGGAGCCAACCAGGACTGGGCTTTTCTTTGTGGAAAGTTTTTAAATTAATCATTTAATCTTTTTGTTACAGGTCTATACAATTTTTTTACTTTTTCTTGAGTCAGCTTCAGTAGTTTGTATATTTTTAGAAACTAGTCCATTTTATCTAATTTATCTAGTTTTTTTTTGTCATACAGTCATTCATAGCATATTCCCTTGTAATCCTTTTTATTTCTGTAAGGTCTGGGGTAAATCCCCTCTTTCATTCCTGAGTTTAGTAATTTAAGTCTTCTCTTTTTTTTTATCAGTCTAGCTTACACACTTGTCAATTTTTGTTGATATTTTCAAAGAATTACCTTTTGATTTTGTTAATTCTACCTAATTTTTTTTAAGATTTATTTTTCATTTATTATACATCACCCCCTTCTGCCTGTTCTTGCTGTGTTCATTTTCTTTGCATTCCTCTGTGTCTGCTTGTCTCCCCCAGCTGGGGCGACCCGTTGAGTCAGCTCACCAGTATGGTGGCGCGCCTGCTTATGGGGGCTCGCCTTTGCCCCCGGGGGCTTGCCCTGCCCGCTGTGGCGTGCCCCGCCCACTGCGGCTTGCCTGCTCCAGGAGGCCCTGGGGACCGAACCCCGGGCCTCCCATGTGGTAAACCAGTGCCCTACCAACTGGGCTACAGCTGGCCCCCTGCCTAATTTTTAATTCTTTATTTTATTAATTTCCACTCTACTCTATCCTTCATACTTGCTTTAAGTTTTTTTTTATTTTTCCTTTGTCACAGGTGGAAGTTTAAGTTGCTTAAAGATTTGAGAGCTTTCTTCTTTCTTTAGCACAGGCATTTGCAGTTATAAATTTCCCTTTCAACACTAATTTCACTGCATTCAGAACATTTTGGTAACTTATGTCTTTGTGTCAATTCATCTTAGAGTATTTTTTTTTTCATTTCTTTTGTGATTTCTTTTTTGATCTACTGGTTACTTAGGAATTTGTTGTTTCCATCCACTGTGTTAAGATCCTGGATTATTAATGAATGTTTGTTACTTCTAGCTTTGATATCTTTAAAATCCCTGTTTTCATGATTGTTTTTGTACTTGCAGTCACTTTTTGAAATGAACCCAATACATAGCTACAATTTGCTTCTGGTTTGGCAAAAATATAGTATCAACTGACTGCTGAATTTGTACACAATTTCCTCTGGATTCTACCCAGTTTCCTTTAGTACTCTTGCAATGAAATAGATGATTTCGTGGGAATAATTGGACTCCATCACTAAGCCACATTTTGGATGGTAAACACCATCACAGGCCAGAGACCAAAAGTCTAAACTTTCTTTCATGTCAAACCTAGCAAGGGAGGTTCCTCTACTGAAATAACTCCTGGGGATCTTTGGTAGGCACTAGCTTAGTTAGCGAACTTTTACAGAAGAGCTTGTTAAAGAACTATGGAACAGATGGTATGTATTTGGAAGCTTTCTATGGGCAAATAGCTTTTCTCAGCAAAATAGATTACTCAGCTGGGAAAACAGCTTGCTTATCACACAATGGTCACCTTACCAAGGCTTGCTTAAAGACATCTGCTTCCCTGGGTGCAATTGGTGAACAATTGCAAATTAAGTCACAAAATTTGCCTAATTTTAATCAGATATCTGTCTTGAAATATTTCCCATAAAAACACTTCAGAAAGACTCCAAATCCTAAAAATATACTTAACCATCGCCCCCTCCACTTCTGAGATACTACTGTCTACTGTCAAGGTGGCATTTTTTCCTTACTGAATTAAGTTTAATAAAAGTAGAATTGCTTGGTGGACAAGTTATTCTGGTGGTCTTAGGTCTCAACAATCAGCACCTGACAAGACAAGACAAGAAAATGATTGACACACAATCACACTAATCTCAAATGTAGCTTAAATGCTATTTTATAGTATAATAGGAATATAGAAACATTTTCCCTTAAAATAAAATCTTAATTTTATGTATTTTTAAGTGAAAAAGGAAAATCTGCAAATTGTATTTGCTATTTTATTATCTGGAATCTATCTAAAGCATTTTGGATTGTGTGAATTTTGCTAAATAGATGGCTTGGCTACATGAAATATTGCTAATGTTTTTGTCAAATTTTTATTTTTTTAAAGCATGAAGATAAAGGACAGAAATAGCATATAACTTTGGAATGTTTTTCTATAACTATGGCCAACAGAAGTCAAATTTGTGGTGCTGGCAAATTTAATTTTTGTCACTACTTCTCTTGCCCTTTCTATTTTATTTCTCTCTTTTATTGTCTTTTTAACCTGTAGGCCATTCATATTTCCCCAAACCCTTCTTATCTAAAAAGAAAACACATGGACAAATTCATCTTAGATGACCATGTATTGGGACTCACTGAGCATTTACAATATAAAAGAATCTGTATCACTACTTGTGGAATTCCAAGAATTAGTGATGGGAAGTTTATTTTGAAATGAACAATAATGAATAATACCTTCCTGGTTATAAATTATACATGGGCTGATACATATTTTAGTCATGATTTTTTTTTTCTATAGAAAATTTCTTCGCAGAGATTTTTTTAATTGCCCACAATGCACACTGTTTGTTAAAGGTTTAAGGAGGAGCAAAGTGATCAAAAGTCGTAAGAAACACATGGCTTGGATAAGACACAGATAGATAACTGTCACCTGACAGAAAAGTTATTATATTCTCTTCCAAAAAGCTGGTTTGGGGAGTCTAGCCTGCTCTTTACGCCTTTATATAACTGAACAGTAAGAAAAGTGTCACTATGCCATGAAGGGTCCTTGAAAGAATTCTCAAATGTACCTGAGATACACATGGCACTACTTGGTAATGATTTTGCCTCCAAAGACCAAGGGAGGAATCTAATTATGGCCATTAATCTTTAATAAGGCCAGCCAACATTGCTAAACACTTCTCAAGTTCCAGAAGGAATATGACTAACAAATGCACATCTCCTACTTGAGGTTCTCTTTTCTTTTTTAAAAAATTTGCACGCATCTCTAGATAGATTATGGAGAGACTTGTCTCTTTGCATCCTAAACAAAGCGAAAGGAACCTGTGATGTGATTTCACTATTGGGCAGAGACTATAATTGGATTTTAGCTTGGGCCGAGAATATAATTGAATTTCACCATGTGCCCACAATTTCTGCCCCAGGAAACGTAATTAAACGAGTCGCAACAGCCCTCTCTCCATTTCTCTAACAGTTGGCTGGCGGGGCTGAGGACCCCCTGCAGTAAGGGCAGGGCCCCCCGCTGTGGCCATCCTTCCCAGGTGCTGAGGACAGACTCTGGGGTGACTGGGCTCAGATGGCCGTTTCCAGGGACAGAGCTGAAAACTTTATATGCAACATTAGGGAACTGTTTGGTGGTATATTTGATAAGCAATAAAGAACATGAGGAAATTTTTGTTCCTGAAATTTCCATTTCATTTAATAAAAAAATGAAAATTAACAAGATACTCTTAGGCGCACTGGGCAGTGTGGTGTCTTGGGGCACCAGAGCCGCAGCTCCTGGGGGTGGGGGGTGGGGGGGGCGAAGAACTCCAACAGCCGTCACCTTTGTATTTAATCAAACACGTGTGCTCTGGAATCTCGCATGAAGAATATAACAGCTCACCTTCATTTGGAGATTTTAAATGCTTGCCCCCACCTCCATTGAGAATGACTACTCCAAATGAAAAGCCAAGGAAAGTTGCTAGGGAAAGACAGTCAGATGAAAACAAGGAAGGAAGGGAGGGAGGGAGGCAAAATAAGTGAGTGGTGTCAAATAGAAAACTTAGAAAGTGGCTGGTAGCCTAGGAAAAATAGAACAAGGTTTATCAGTGGTTTGTCAATGAATGTTAATATCATGGAGCGTGAAAGAATCTATGGAATTAATTTGGGTATGTTTATTTGAAGGTGATGTAAATATTTAAAAATATAATAAATAAGACATGTTATTAAGACAATAAAATATTAGATTTAAGTATAACAAATCTGGAAAGTACATATCTAATAAATAATACGTGTTTAATATAAAGTTTAAATGGTAATGTGTAACATGATATATAATATGAATACAGTAAATTGTAATATTTAAATTTGATTTGAATATTAATTTTGTTTAAATGCTATTTTAATATTTAAATAATATTTAAATATCCATGTGATTAAAATGCAACATGTCACCTCTGGCCCAATAAAAGCATAGCCTGAAAAAGCAAAGTTGATAAATTAAATATGAGGATTTAAAAACAACAGTGAATTACTAGATCTCAGCTATCTCTTTCTATGAAAGGTTGTAATCTCCTTATTCCAGGGAGAATGTACAATTTTTTAGCAAATTTTACTAATCTTAAAAAAATGGAATTGAGATGAAAATTTCCAAACAACTTGGTACATCAGTGAATAGTTTATCTAGATTTTCTAGGTAATTAAACAAGACTTTAGATATATGGTCTACCCTGAAAAAGTTATCTGACTTACCTTTGCCAAAATAAGAAAAATTCATGTATTAAATGCATTTTGTGCATTTGTGAAACAATCCCTTTGTCTTGCCTGAAATTTAAGTGAATTTGACCTTGAAAACTACTAGGAAAAGGTTGGATTATAGCATTTTTTAAAATTAAACTTTTTTTTACATACTTTCAAATTTATAGGAGACTTATAAAACTAATACAAACCTCATACAGAGAAGTCCAACATACCCCTCTCCTCCCAGATACCTATATCCACCTATTTTAACATTTTGTCGCATTTAACATATTCTTTCTATCTATCTGTCTATCTATCTATCTATCTATCTATCTATCTATCTATCTATCATCTGTTTTCTGAACACTTGAGTGTAGGTTTATACATCGTGATCCTTGAACATTTCCTACTGCCATGTGCACTTCCTAAGAACAAGGATATTCACTTATGTGTCCACCTTAAATGCAGTTATCAAATTCAAGAAATTTGACATTGATATAAAGCTTGTAGTATGCGCTCCAATTTTTCCATATGTCCCAATAATATCCTTTTAAGTCATCTCTCCTCCCTTGTTAGGTTCCAACCAGGCTCATGTATTGCCTTTGTCATTTTCTCTTTAGTTGTTCTTTATTTTATTTTAATTGTGGGAACATATACATAACATAAACTGTCCCATCTGAACCACTCCAGGCATACCATTCAGTGGGATTAATCACAATCACAATTTTGCAGCGCCCTCACCACTCTCCATTATTAAAATTTTCCCATTTTCCCAAGCAGAAACCCTACACCCATTTTGCATTAACTGCCCATCTCTCTGTTCTCTGCCTCTGGAGCCTATAGTCTAATTTCTGTCTCTACGGGTGTGCATAGTTTCTGATCTTTTTTTTTTCCCTCTTTTTTTCTCTATGGGACTTAAATCTAACATCTAACATCTGATCACAATTGCTTTGATACCAACTTAACTTCAATAGTATGAACAAATTCCATCCTCCCACCTTGATGTAGCTCTTGTCACAAATTATATGTTTACACATTATAAGTCCCAAACCACTTCTTTCTCATTGCATTTTATGCATTTACCTTTGAGATCCTGTAGGAAAGATAAAGTGGAGTTAAAAACCAAAGTACAATAGTCCTCACATTTATATATACCCATGTTGTCATCCTTACCTCAGATTTTAATTTTTTCATATGGTTTTGATATATCATCTATGCCTTTTCCTTTCAACCTGTAGAACTCTCTAATAGGGCTGGTCTAGTGGTGACAAAGTCCCTCAGCTTTTGTTGACCTGGGAATGTCTTAATCTCTCACTCAATTTTGAAAGACAGTTTTTCTGGACATAGAATTCTTTGTTGGCAATTTGTACTTTCAGCACTTTAAATATGATATCCCACTGTCTTCTTGCCTCCATGATTTCTGATGAGAAATTCACACTTAAAATTATAGAGGCTCCCTTGTATATAAGCTTTCTCTCTCTTTGCTTCTCTCCTGTGGCTTTCAGAATTCTTTATCTTTGGAATTTTGGCTGTTTGAATATAATACGCTGCAGCCTGGGTATATTTGGGAGTTCATCAAAAGTCTTGATATGTATATTCATATCTTTCATCAAATTCGGAAGTTGTCAGGCATTATTTCTTAGAATATTCTCTCTGCTCTTTTCTCTCTTTCTTCTCCTTCTGGGACTTTTACAATGTGTATATGGATATGCTTGATGGTGTCCCACAGATTCCACAGGCTCTGATCAGTTTTCTTTATTATTTCTTCCTTCTGCTTCTCAGATTAGGTGATTTCTATTGTCTTATCTTCAAGTTCTCTGTTTCTTTTTTCTGCTAGCCCCAATCTGCTATTGAACTCCTCTAGGAAATTTTCAATTTCTATTACTGTGGTCTTCAGCTTTGTTTAATTCCTTTTCATAATTTCCCCCTCTCTGTTGATATTCTCAGTATTCACCTATCATTTTCCATATTTCTTTTAGTTCTTTGTTAATGTTTTCCATCAGCTATTTTAGGACAATTTTTTTAACAAATCAAATTTATTGATATATAGTAATAAAACATAAATCCATCCAAAGTGTATAATCAATGGTATTCTATCTAATCACATATTTGTGCATTTATCACTTAAATCATTCTTACAACACTTTCATTATTCCAATAATAAGAAGAAACAAAAAACAAACAAAACTCATCACTTCTCAATTTCGCTATGCTTCCTCTCCCATATGTAGCTGCTATTCATTCTCCTTCTCTCTAGTATATTTGTGTTTATATTTTGTAAGAACAATCTTATATATGAATTATCACCCATGTTCGTGTTTTACATGAAGTTTTACTATCTTATAAATCCCATGTTACAGTTTTTAGCTTTCCTTCTAGTAATATGCATGACCTTAGATTTTCCCTTTCA
>PVKH010035350.1:0-11744 GCA_004027955.1 Chaetophractus vellerosus | reverse complement strand
TTTGGCCCACCAACTTCCCCACACCTCCGGGACCTCCAATACTTCTTGGCCCTCCTGACTTTCAGCTAGTAATATTGCTTCCTTTTTCACAAGAAAATGGGGAAAAATCAGAACTTCTATATGCTCTATCCACCATCACCTGCCTGCACCTGTGCTTATATCCTTGGTCACTCTCCCTGTTACCACGGAGGAGATGCCTGTGCTTCTATCCAGGCCAAGGCTTATACCTGTGTGCTAGGTGCCATTCTTCAGCCATCATGCAACATAATCATTCCAATAGGCCTCTTGGCCTTGATACATCCAAAACTGAGTGCTTGAAATTCCCCTTCAAACAATTTCCCCCAGATCAGTAAATGGTAACTCCAACATCCTATGCACTTCTGTTCTCTCCTACATTCATCTTCTGTGTTGTTTATTTATTTATTTTAGTTGTTTATTTATACTATATATAAACAACTATTTGGGCTTAACCATATTCCATCAACTTCTTTACTCACTATACTTTTTTGCATTTTTTCCTCTTTAGTTATTTCATTGCTTGTTTTGTTGGAGTATACCCTGAAATAACTATTTCAGAAAAGGCCTGTGTATGTTCACGACTCCCTGTATTCATTGGAATGTTTTAATTTCGCTACCTCATTTTGTTTCTAGCTTGGCTGAGTACAGGATTTTAAGTTAGAAATCATCTTGCTGCATAATCTTTTTTTTAATGTAGTAAGATTAAATTCATATTAATGCAAATTTAACCACTTTAAAGTGAACAATTCAGTTGCATTTAGTACATTCACAATGTTCCAAAACCACCATCTCCATCTAGTTCCAAAACATTTCCATCATTCCAAAATAAAATTCCAATAATCTTTTTCATCACTTTCCCCTACGAAAAGTCTGAAGCAATCTAATTATTTCCATGCAGATAAACTGAATATTCCCACTCTTTGGATAATTTTAAGATTTTTCTCTTTATCCTTGAAGATCTGAAATCTTTAACTACGTGGTATCTTAGTGTGGGTCTTTACTTATTTTCTCTATTCAGTGCCTGATGATGGGTTCTTTACACCTTAGATTTCAAACGTTTGTTCATCTCCAGGAAATTTCCTCATCCTGATTCACTTCCACCTCTTCTTCATCACTTTCCTCTCCTCTTTGTCCTCCTTCATTCAACTTTACAACTCCTATTAGAAACATACTGAATCTTCTGAGTCTGTCATATATATCTCAACTTTTCTCCATACTTTCTTTTTTCTTTGTCCTTTTTCACTCTGTTCTGGGAAAATTAATCAATTTAATATTCCAACTTATTAATTTGCTTTTCAGCTGTGTCCATTATACTCTTGAACTGTTTATCTTTTTATGGGATTCTTTGTTCTGTTGTATCTCCCTGAAGATATTACTTGTATATATTTTAAATTGTTTTACTATTTTCTCTATTAAATCACTTCACCAAATGTTAGTTCTATTGTTTGTTGAAGTTAGTGCCTCTCATTGTGCTAGGTTTTCTTCAATAGTAATGACACTTTGTTTTATGTACCCTTTGCATTTGAGAATCCTTACTTGCCTATGTTTTTACTTACTTTAAGTGACTGTAGAAGAGGAATGGAAGGATTTGCCAGGACCAGTAGGCTGTCTTTATTATGCTTCTTGAATATTTTTTATCATTTTATTTGACTTTTAGATGAGCAGTAGGTAGGATACATACAAGTGTTCAGTATGCCATCTGTATTCAATCCCCATCTAATTTCTTAAAAAGAAAAATTAAATTTAGCCACTTTCACTTTGTGTTTCTCTACTTCAAATGACTGTTTGAAATACAGTTACCTTTACTAAGAAAAAAGAAAACACAAACATATTTTGTTATTATTCTGAGCCCAACTCTGTTAAGAGAAATAGGTATTTCCCAGAGGGAAATAGTGAAATAAAATAAAAATTAGGTGAGAACAGAAGTGTCAGTGTAATCACAAATGAATATCCAATATGTCTTCCTCTCTCTATTGCACATTCAGTAATGTGTCTTCCTAGCTCTACAAAGCTATATGTTTCAATTTGCCATTGAATGGACATGTAGTTAAATCAAATAAGAAGATTCATGCTTTCAAAATCTGGTTGCATTTCAATGCACTATGGATATACTGCGTTCAATTCCTTATAAATATCAAACCCTACAACATGGTTTACTGGAATGAGAATTGAATTTGGAACTGGATATAATCCTCAATTTGTCAACTCAAAATTTCTGACTTTCTATTAGCATGTCTAAAAAAGTTAGATAGAAATATCTCTAACACTTTGAAAATTATAAAGTACCATAAACATGGAAAGGTGGAAAAAGAAAGATTGTCACATTGCAGATAAAAGAACAGACATTTTCTGTGGCTGCATTTTTAGGTTTCACTCTATCCCTCCCTTGCCCTACCCCTGAAACTGATCGTGTCCTTGCATGTCCTCACATGTCCTGAGATTCACAGTCACATCGAGCCATCTATCTCAGGAAGAAAAACAAAGTGAGTAAGCTAAGTGATGGAATCTACAGATGCATAAAGATGCATCCTATTTCAATGCTTCTGTTTTTTGCAATATCACATCCAGTTTCACTTTCTGGTGTAAAGTGGCATGGGAGGACACTGACCCTTGGAAGGTGTTGACTGCACCTGAAGAACCATAGGGGTGAGGTAAAAATGCACCCACACAGAGGCAAGAAGCATCACAGATGGGGAGTAAGGAGATGACAATGATGCAAAAGCAAATCAGTTCAGCCCAGGACCAGGTCTTAGATTCTAAGTTGGTTTCAAGCTCATTGCCCATCTCAAGAACATGTAGACTGCCAAGCTTGTGTTTCACATCTGGATTAGTGCCCACTTCAGCCACAAAGAAACAGTCCTGGTTAGTGAAAAAGATCTGCCTTCCTTTTTGCAGAGGAGTTTCGATTCCTTATTTATAAAATTTTGATTGCATGTGAAGATCATTCCTTAACAGGTAGTCTTTCCTAACCCCACAAAGTAGGTCAAAATTCCTGTCTGTTCCCTCAGAGCAGCTATCTCAACAAAGGGCTATCTGACCATTTCCTCGCAGGTACAAATTCTGGATCTCTGAGCCAGGAGGCAGAAAGTTTGGGCAGGAGAACTATTCTCCTACCTTCTGTCAGGCTCTCAGAGGGTCATGGCTATTCTCTGAGCCAAGTCACAGATGGGTTTTTAATCCCATCAACACCAAGTTCCATAGGACCAGTGGCCCTTCCTCCATACACTGGAGTCTTTCAGCCTAGTTTTCCATCTTGTGGGGCATGCTCTTTGTCATCACTGGTGTTGTAGACAGAATACAGAGTCCAGGACAAGCTGGATCAGGAGTCAACCTGATGCCATTCTGAAGCGGCTGTGAGGGAGAATGAGGAGGCAGGAGGCTGATCAGAGCTCAAGTCTCTCACCTTTCTGGTTTTCCTATGGGTCAAATGGAGTGTTTGAATTGTATGATCTCTATGTCCCCTCCAACCCTGTTAAATTGTGCATCTTGCGGTTCCATATTTTAAAATAATTTTTTTAGGAGGTACCTGGGATTGAACCCAGGACTTCGTACATGGGAAGCAGGCGCCCGACCACTGACATACATCTGCTCCCCAATAAGAGTTGATTTTTTCATTTGTTTGTTTGTTTGTTTGTTTTGTTTTGTTTTTTAGGAGGTACTGGAAATCGAAGCTGGGACCTCGTACATGGGAAGCAGGTGCTCAACCACTTGAGCTACATCTACACCCTGAAACTATTTTCTGTTTTAATTTTTTTTTTTTTAGATTTATTTATTTTATTACATATCTCCCCTCCTCCCGGCTGCGGCGACACGCTGAGACTGGTCACTGCACAGGCGTGGCTTTCCCCACTTGTGGGCGGCTTCTGCTTCTATTCACGGCCGGCTTTCAGTTCGCGGGTGGCTGGCTGCACTCCATTCGCGGGCGACCTGCCCTGCCCGTGGCGGCTTTTGCCTGTCCGTGGCAGCTTTTTGCCCTGCCCACGGCGGCTCTGGCCCGCCCATGGCGGCTTGCCATTCTCAAGGCGGTCTGCCCGCTAGGAGAGGTCCCCGGGAACCGAACCCAGGGCCTCCCATGTGGTATGCCGGTGCCCTATCCACTGGGCTATCGAGCCGGCCCCTGTTTTAATTTTACAAACTGGATGTTTGGTTCTTTTTTCCTTCTCTCCTAGAACTGTTACTTTATTTCTCATAAAGCCTAAAATTAATATCAGTCTACAAATATTGCTTACAGAACTACTTCTTACTTTTTTCTCTTGATTGGATGAGTTTGGGCAATATCATTTCAAATGAAGCTTTAAAGAATTAAAATGAGAGGGAACCAAACAACCTTTTGGGATATAGGATAATCCATGAAGCAGCAAACAGTCTGAAAAAAAAAATGTTAATGAACCAAAGAGGAAATAGTTTGGAAAATAATTTTTGAGAATTATTCAATCTCTTTGCATCTCAAAAGTATGTACATTTCCCTGTGAGGACATGAAAAGATGTGGCTGGTTATCATAACCTTACAGCTTTAAACCATAATAAAACTTACATCAGGAAAGTGGGCTGAGCACAAATGCATTCAGTAGAAGAGGTTCAATTTACAAAGTAACCAATAGAGCTGCCCAACCATCCTCCAAATAGTGCCTCAAATTCATATGCAAAACAGAGCCCCCAGGGTGTGGTTATGAACATGCTTTCCCACAAATAATCACAATTTTTCCCCAAGAAATGATGCCATTGTCACCACAGTGGCAGAACAGACTGTGGCTTGGATGCAGCCTCCAGCCACAAACCTGCAGCTTCTATGGATTTAGCTCTGGAAGGACTGGCTCAGGGGTAAGTGGGCAAACCAGCAGCATAAGGTCTCCCACAAAGCCTTGCCCATGGTCCTCCATGCTCCCACAGGAAATCTCCTCATTCATCAGGTGAAGGAGTACAAAGAGCTCACTGCGGATTTCTCAGTGGTTCTTCATTGCCTCCAGCGTAAAGTGCGAGCTTGTCATGGGGCCATTTAAGGTTCCCGGCATCTGTGCTGAGCTTCACAGCCTCACCCACCCCACAAGGAATGGTTGGAGATGGGATCCCAGAGGAAATGGGGAGCCTGCCCCCACAGAGCCTCGGTCAGGATTTTGGCTCTGACTCACAATAAGGTGGGACCCTCTCCAGGTTCTGAGCAAGAGTGACAGAATCTGCCTTATGCTTTACTCTTACTTGCTCCTCTCAAATATACGCCGCATTTCCAGTACACTGGCCCCATTCACCCTGAGCGTCCGCCCAGCCATCCCTGCCTGAAACGATCCTGGTCCACCCTCAGGGCCCACCTCCAAGGCCCCTCCTCCGTGAAGCCACCCTGATTCCTCCAGCTAGATGGGCCGTCCTTCCCACACTAACTTCGTGAACACCCAGAGTTCTCGGCTTAGACCACAATCATGATATTTGCCATTTGCCATCTTGAATTAACCATTAGGAGATAGATGACAAAATTATATAGATCTGTATTTCCTGGAGCATAAACTGGATTGCAAATCCCTCAAGACAAGGATTATACTTTATGCAACAGCACAGTGCTGTCAACTCAGGTGCCTCCCTGAGCTGGCCAGCTTGGTTTCCAAGCCTTTGGCCATATAGCCACCTGCCAAGGGCAGTTTTGACAACAGGCCCAACAGTTCAAGTTCATCCACACTTCTGAAAACACACTGAGTGGAGATATCCGTGCCCACAATAGTTAAGGCCAAATTGTCACCTAAACCATCTTAACCAGCTAAACTGCTTTGGATGTCACCACCACCTGTTGTTGCGTTTCAGATGGGATTCTCCCTTCTTAGGAACATGGTAGTGATTCGTTGTCTCCACTACTAGCTTTGAGACACACCTTTTATTGCCCTGTTACTTTTATTACCTTTATTTATTTCATTTTTACTTCCCCCAAAGCAGGCTAAGTTCTTTGGGGTTGGAACATTCTCAGATTTATTTGCATACCCTACCTGGCCCTTCATCTATTGACTCTTGCTCAAAAATTGTTGACCAATGGTTTATTTGTATGGCTCTTCCAGGTTTTCTCCCAGACTTCAATTGCAAGTGAAACACAAAAAAATTAAAATGAGAGACTAAAGCTAACCTTCTGCCTGTGTTGTAACAGGATTTTGTGCCTCTGTACCAAGACTTTGAGAATTTTTACAAGCGGAATATTTATATGCGAATAAGAGACAACTGGAACCGGCCCATCTGCAGTGCCCCAGATGTGAAGTTTGACTTGATGGAGAGGGTATCGGATGACTACAACTGGACATTTAGGTGAGGCAGCCACTTGGGGTGACTCAGTGGAGGGGGATGGGGGAAAGCCTTTTCGAGGAACCACTAGCCCGGCACCAGATACAGATCTGAAAACACCTAACCCTTGCAACCACCAATCTTCCATCATTCAAGCTTTGCAAGCCCTCGTCATGCCCGTGGAAGAACTCCCAATAATTAAGTTGCCAAGGGCGGCTTGTTTATATTGCAATTAAAGCCAGAAGCTGTGTCAGAAGGTGCCGCATCTGACACAGCCGGCTATAAAGAGGCCTTTTCAGCTGTATGGGCAAGTTGTACCCTCTTCCTTCTTAGCAAAGGAGACAGCAATGACCGTGGCTCTTGCTGGAATTTAAACCAGCGTGTGGATGTCATGAAAGCAAGCATTCAAGGAAAATCAGGGCTAAGTAATAATCCACAGCTTTGGATTTCTTTCTCCAATGTTTTACCAAAGCCATGCTTTCACAGGGATTTTCTTTCCTCTAAGGGTGTTTTGTGGTGACAACAGTGCAAGTTGAAAAAAAAAAAAAAGAAAATATATGATCGGGACCAGGCCCAACATCTCTTTTGTGAGAGTTTTTGCCAGGGCTCTACACTGATATTAATTGAGAAAGTGCTTTGTGCTCAATTGCCCTCCTCCTTGCAGGTTTACTGGAAGAATCATCAAAGACGCCATCAACATGGGCTCCTATAACTTCCTCGGGGTCACAGTCAAGTACAACGAGTCCATGGCGTCCGTGAAGGATGTATTAGAGGCTTACGGCACGGGCGTGGCCAGCACCAGATGCGAAATGGGTACGTGCGCTCCCAATTTTGATATTTTGTCCAGTTGGGCCTCAGATTCCTTGCGGCTTAACGTTAACTTTAGATCTTATCTAGACTGTGTAATTTAAAGCTATCATAAAGTGCAAAAAAGGAAAGGGGATCTGGAGGTCTTTTAGAAATGTCGAGCATTGTGCTGGTGCAGGGTGCTTTGTTAATTATACGTTTAATCCTCCAGGATAAACGAATGTGGATTTTTCCAGAGCACACTATTAAAAAGAGCAGCCATCGTGCCTCGCCCACCTGGTCCTCTCCTGTGCCTTTATCCCTCTCTTCCTGACGGTGCCTATCACTGGCTAAAACGATCTTGCTTTTGTGTGGATATATTGCCTGGAGTCCCCCACAGAAATAATAGCTTCGTGAGAGGAGGGACCGGCCCTCGTGAGTGTCGTCCGTGGGCAGCCAGAGCAGCCCCCGACACGAAGTAGACTCTTCATAAATAACTGTTGGATGAGTGGATGAGTGGGCAAGGTGGAACAGACTGCCCGCGCATTTCTCATTGAGCTAAAACATTTTTCTCTTATGCAGAGGAGTGAAATCTTTGAGAAGGAAGCCTCCGCTCCTCTCCTTTGGGAAGCCAAGTGCGCTCGTGGGGTCCTTTGCCGTACCTGGCATGCTGTTTTCTAATACAGCATCTTCTTTGTTCCTCATGAATCCTGTACGGCCATGAGCAGGGCTGGCGTTGTTCCCATCCCTGAAGGAGGAAACCGAGGATCGTGGCCCCTGAGGGATGAGCTCTGGGTGGTTAATTTACCATCCTAACTCCCAGCCAGGCCAGCAACAGCTTCTCCCCCTGCAGCAGCAGCCCCTGCAGGAAACACACGCAGGGTTAACCAGGCCAGTTCTAGGCCTGTCTGAAAACCAGGAGTAAATCTGCTAAGAGGCGATTTACCTTAGTGAGAAGGGAACCACAGAGCCCTCCCCGGTAAAACCAGCCAGTGAAAAACAGTGCGCAGCGATGAACAGTTCTCATGGAATGGAGTCACTTTTTTATCCACCCACTGAGTAAATACTTCATTCCAGAGTGCAGAAGTGGTTGCCCAGATTTCTTAAGGGAAGCATTCTACCTGTTTTCCTTTCGAGGCCTGAGGGCTGGAGGTGTAATGAGGCCCCGGGAACAAGGTTCCACTCCACTTAGGTGGCCCGTGATGCCCCATCATTCCGAGATGGGGCAGGGACGTGAAAACACCCCCAGCCGCCAGGGCCATGGCGTCAGTCCCATCTTGTACGTTTCCTCTGGCACTGGTGGCACCCAACCCCAGGGCTGCGGCGACACGGACAGGAGCAGGTGGTGCCCTACTGGGCGGTGGGTGAGACCCAGCACCCTCCATCACACCAGCGGAAGCTTGAGGAAGGAAGCCTGATGCGGCCAGTGGTGCCTGCAGTGGCAGCCGGAACGGAACTCGGGTCCGCGATCCGGCAAGTCTCTCCAAACTCCACACACCCGGGCAGAGGTCAGGCACCCGGCTGGGACGGCTCACCGCCTAAGCTTTCTCCATTTCCTCCTGAACCGCTGGCATGCAATGTCCACCTGCTTCGTTCAGCATACCAGCTCAGGATCTAAGAAGAGGAGTTCGCACAGTTTTTGAGTAAACAGTGAAAGACTGTAATTTTAGGCGATTGAAAGGCCTGATGGAAGGATAGAAGTGAAGGCGTTTGTTTATACATAAACAAACAGGAGACATTTGAAAAGATTCGGCAACATTAATAACCCTAGAGCACACAAGGGTTAGGAGGAGCATGATTTTGGAAGCCGTATGTTCTAAGAAACACAAGTAACTTTTGGGATGCATAGTCTTAAGAAAATGTTAAACAGTGCCTAAGGATTCACTATGAAAACGGGAAAAGTAGAGGTTTAACAATTTTCAGTAACCAAAATAGCATCTTGAGAGACTAAGAGTAAAATTCGAAGAATTTTTAAACACTTAAAAGTAATTTCCCAGTAACTGTTTTAAAAACAGTTTCCAAAGTTTTTATTTGGGGGTGGGGGGATACAAATCATATTACAAAAAAGGAAATATAAAACAAAAAAGGAAAGCGAGAGTAAGCAGTTAAAACATAGTAAAAAGATAGAAAACCCACAAAAAATATGCAACAAAGACATATTTGCCTATTAAAAGAAAAGACAGATTTGGTCAAAAATCCAGATTCAAATGTGTGTTGTAATTAAAAATAATAAAAATAAATAAATTAAAAAAAACTTAACTAAAGCTTTTCCAAAGGGTGAAAAGTGGAAAGATGGGATATATCTCCAGATGGGTATGTACAGATGTATAAATGCTGTTTTAAAGATGCGAAGTGAATATTTTTCTATGCAACTAGAAATTGTGGGAAAATGGAACTAAGGGAGGCTTTGACTGTCTCATAGGTCAGCTGACAGGATGATAGGGTTGAGGGAGGAAGGGGAAGACGTGCATTTCTGTTTTTGTTTTTGTTTGGTTTTTAGGAGGTACCCAGGATTGAACCCGGGACCTCATACAACGGGAAGCAGGTGCTCAACCACTGAGCTACACCTGCTCCCCACAACGTGCATTTTTTTAATCCTAAATATGAGCCAGAATGAAATGGCAATTTGCAGTCATAGTCAAGCATTTAACATGTCTTAAATGTTTTAAATTCACATCATCTGTAGTCTTGTGGATTTTGTTAGAATACATCCTTGAGCTTGGCTGTGTCTTTCAAATTGTGTGCTATACGTGACATCTTTGGTAGTGACAGTTCAGTTTTCCATAACAACTTTGTCAATGTGCTATGAAAACTTAGAAAATTTTGAGTCATGGATTGTATGATATTAAGTTGTGAACTCTAGACCTAACAGTTTTTGTTAGCGAACTCTACACCTAACAGTTTATCAAAATGTTTAGAGATTTGCATCTTGTTTAAGGCAGTTTGCCCCCAAATTTTTACCTAAAAAGTCACGTGAATAACAGTTTGCAAAAGGATTTATAAAGCTTCTTCATGGATTTTTAGATTTTCAGCACTGTATACAAATTGTTCATAATGTCTCAGTGTTACCCAAAGAAAAATCAATACTATTTCAATTGGGGGAGAAATTTCCACACTCGATCTTGAATTTTTTTACCTGAAAGCAGTGATGGATTTTTCCGTAAGTAGAAGATGGCTATATGAATATTATGGTGTAACAAAGGAAGACATAGTGCAGCAAACACAGAAGCAAAGTAAATGCATAATCGCTGGTTCTTCTTTCATATGAATTAAGCTTCAAGTAAAGAATAAGCTGAAACTTAAAAGCAAATAGCTAAATGGCCAATATTTATGGTGCAAACATGAACAAAAAAAGAAAGCAGAAGTTATTACGCTTAAGTTATAAATCATTAAACAGAACAAAGGGATTGGCGAGCTCCTAATGAAGGTAAAACTCTCCTATCTTCTAGGCATCAAATAACGTGGCAGAGAGGTTTGTGGCTGCTGATTTTTCTGTACCGCTAGAAATTAGCGGGATATTACATTAAGGGAGGCTTTCACGATCATGTGGGTCGATTTAACATTCCACAGGCCGATTAGAAACAAAAGCAAGGGAGGCTGAAAATGAAATAGAGATAGGAGACTAAAATGCCTTTCAGTCCTGGAACGATGACGAGGCCAAAAATAAATAAAGACATGCAAGGAGGCGTGAGCAATATCGTCGTGGACGGTGAATTTGACAGTTATGTAACGAATGCTGAACCTAAAAAAGATATTACCATATACTTCCTCTTTGTTAACAGCCATAATTTCTACAAAAACTGACTATTGGGCCACAAAGAAAACCCCATTAAATGAAAAAAGTAGAAACTGCACCGATAGTGAAGTAAGACTATAAATTAATAACAAAACTAGAAACAAACCTTTCTTTAAAAAAATTACTTGAAAGTTTTAAACCTCTCTCCTAAATGACTCTTGAAACAAAGGGGAAATTAAATTATATTTACATCGTATTTAGAAAATAATGCTGAGACTACTATGAGATGTGGCCAGTTGTGGGCCCAGAATGATGTACACTGTCTTCCTTACTAAACAAGTGAAACTAACACCCTAAACAACCAAAGCAGCCAGAATAAAAGAAAGGCAAAGTATTGCATTCTTGAAGATAAAAGCAGGCATTTGTAAATTAGAGAGAGAAATTTCTCCGGGGCCGAGGCATCTGTACTTTTAATGTTACTAGGTAATTCTGGAGAGCAGAGCTACTGAGCCAGCACAGCCCGGACGCCCAAAATTGATAAATAAGCATTCAATAAAAGGAAAATTATAAATAATATTATTTACAGCAAAAATGTTATATAAGAACTTGGCGTCGAAAATCCAGTAGTATATTCAAATAACAGGATTATTTGAACCCTCCCTATTCAAGGCCTGTAAGGACAGTTAGTTCAATTATCAGATAGATAATTCCTAATAGTGAAAAATATAAGAAGTAAATGTGATTATCTTGGTAGATGCTGCTTAAGCATTTGTAAAATTCCATATCCATTACTCCTGATATTTTAAATAAAATAAAAATAGGAGACTCCTGAACATAATAAGAAAAATCTCTACCTCAAACAAATGGACTGTACTAATCTTTTTGGTGAAACACTAGAGATATTCACTTTCGAGTCAGGAAAAATATGAAGATGAAAAAGGTTACCATC
>PVKH010035349.1:0-11741 GCA_004027955.1 Chaetophractus vellerosus | reverse complement strand
TGGTTAACAGTAATAATATAATATTCTTGCATCTATGCCAAAGATGTACTGTGTTGATAATGGGTGAGTATTGGAAAAGTGTGCCAAATGTATGCTATCAACCTGGTAATAATCGGATGATATTATCTCATAATCTGTAACAAATGTTCCACCATGGTGTGGTGTGTTGATAGAGGGGAGGTGTATGGGAATTCTGCACAAGTGCATGGTTGTTTTATAAGTTTACAACTTCTGTCACAAGAATATATTTAAAAAATAATAATAGGGTAGGATGGGGGGGGATATACCAAATGTAAGATAAGGACTATAGTTAGTAAGAGTTTGATGATATTCTTTCATAATTTATAACAAATATCTCACAATAATGCAAGGTGTTGGTGGTGGGTTGATGTATGGGACCCCTGTATGATGTTATGCATGTTTGCTTTATAAGTTCATTTTTCCTTTACACTTATTGTTTATGTATATTCATATATAAAAGATGTAATAATAATAATAGTAATAATAATAATAATAATAATGTGGGTTTGGGGAAAAATACACCAAATGTAAGATACTTTGGTTAGCAGTAATATTTTGAGGATGCTCTTTAATCATTAGTTAAAAATGTTTCACAACAATGCAAGGTATTGGTGGTAGGGTGAGGTATTAGAGCCCTGTATGTTATATATGTATGTTTTGTAAGTTCACAGCTATTACTATACACTTATTGTTTATATATGTTTATGTATGCATGATATACTTCAATAAATGAAAAAAAAAATGCTGGTACATGTAACAATGTAGATAAACCCTGAAGACATCATGTTGAGTGAAATAAGCCAGACACAAAAGAATACTGAATGATTTCTCTCATATGAAATACATAGAATAAGCAAATGCACAGAGATGGAAAGCAGAAGAGTGGTTACCTGGGATGGGGGTAGGGGGTGGGGAGTTACTGCTAAATGAGGATGAGTTTTAGTTTAAGATGATGGAAATAGCCTGGAAATAGAAAATGGTGAAAGTTACACAATATTGTCAATGCACTTAATGTCAAAAAACTTGTCTACTTAAAATAGTGAATTATGTTAAGTGTATTTTACCACAGTTAAGAACAAATTATTTTAAATAAATTAGTCCCATCTGTGTGGATCTATGTCTGAGTTCTCTATTATGTTCAGCTAAACTATGTGTCTGTCTGCCAGTACCATACCCTTGATAAGAGCAGCTAAATAGTAAGCCTTAACTTGAGGAAGAGTGATTTCTCCCCACTTTTTTTTTTTTAAATGTTTTGCTATTCTAGGACTTTTCCCTTCTCATGTAAATTTTAGACTAAACTGGTTAAGTCTGCAAAAAAATCTTTTCTGAGACCTTCACTGGAATTGCATTAAAACGAATTTCAAAAACTGATTTAGAACGAAATGATATATTTGCTCTGTTGAGCCTTCCAATTCATGAACATGATATGACTTTCCAAGAATTTAGGTCTTCTTTGATTTCTTTCTTCACTATAGTGTTATTTTCAAAATACAGATCCTGTACCTATTAGATTTATACCTAAGTATTTTCCTTGGAGCAACTGTAAACAGGCATGGCTACTTTTAAGATAACAGGGGCCAGGGATTGAACCCAGGACCTCATATGTGGAAGCCCGCACTCCATCATCGGCTTCCCTGAGCTGGATTTTTGTTTTTGTTTTTTCTTTCCCCAGGAGACACTGGGAACTGAACCTGGGACCTTCCATGTGGGAAGTAGGGGCTCAACCACTTGAACCACATCTGTTTGCGATGGCTACTTTTAATAACACACATGTCCATACTGAACATCCTTCTGTAGGCTCTTAAAGAATACAAATAAAGAGTAAAACTCCAAACCAATTATAGTTTATCTTCATGAGATTCATCCCCTTTATGATCATCTTTCAGATTACACAAACTCTTAACCACCTGCTTGGAATATGAAAAGAAAGGAGGTCCTATACCCTGATGTCACACAATCTAACAGGAAGTACAGTAACAGCATACCAAGGAACATACACACAAATATATGGAGTGGGAAAGACACCAAACTTGAGCCAGAAAGCCTGGATTAGGGTCCCAGTTTTGCCCCTAATCCGGTCTGAGTCTAGACAGATCACACTCTCGCTGGCCCTCATGTGTAAAAGGAGGTGGCTGGACTCTGATCTACAAAGTCTCAATATGCCTTACAATGAAAACAGCAGTGCATTCCCCTCTAGGCAGGGAAATGGCAGACTAAGAATGCTTCCTGGAGGAAATCAGACTCTGGAGCAACAAAGAGGGAAGAAAAGGGAAAAGAGATGTGGAAAGGCACAGAGGCAAGTATTAGCAAGATACACTAGGAGGCCCATGAGTGATTTTGTTCAGCTGAAACAGGGTAAAGCACAATGCTAACAAATAAAGCAGCAGAAGGTGTATGTAAGGGGAAATGTCTGCAGAACCCTGAGGGATTCCAATATGAAAAAATTTACAAGGGGGATCTACTATGTGTGGGTTCTTGAGAGAATAGAGAAGAATGAAGGGATGAAAAGGGCTTGCAGAAATAAGCTGATTTGAATATAGCCTGATATATTAGGAAGAGAGTGAATTAAAAGTTGTTCTACTTGAATGCAAAGCCACACTGGCGATCAGGGTGATGAGGAAAAGACTTTTGTATTAGGGTTCTCCAGAGAAAGAGAACCAAAAGGATATATATATATGTAAATATTATGAGATTTATTATAGCAATTAGTTCCCATGACTGTGGGGATTGGCAAGCCCAAAATCTGTAGGGCAGGTCACAAGTTGAGAACTCCAATGAAGGTTTCAATAAATTCCTCAGGTATGGTGGTTTGGAGATATGTACCCCCGGAAAAACATGTTCTTAAATGTAACCCATCCCTGTGGATGTGAACCCATTGTAAGTAGGATCTTTTGATGAGTTTACTTCATTTAAAGCATGGCCCGCCTTAGTCAGGATGGGTCTTATTCCTATTACTGGAATCCTTGATAAGCAGAAGGAAATTCAGACACAGAGAAAAAACTACAGGAATCCAGAAATCAAAAGTTTCAACAGGACCTGGAAGAGAAAGGAGAAGACACTGCATGTGTATTGCATGTAAGAGAAAAGCCAAGGACCAAGGATCGCTGGCAGCTAGCCCCAGAATGCCAGTCTTTGGAAGAAAGCTTCACCTTACTGATGCCTCAGATTTGTAATTATCCTAGCCTCAAACAGTGAGCCAATGAGTTCCTATTGTCTAAGCCAATCTATTGCATGGTATTTGCTTTAACAACAAGGAAACAAATACATCCAGGAGAAGCTGGCTGTCTGAAGTAGAGAAAGAAATTCTTCTGATTGTTGAAATCCTCATTTTTTTTCCTTTAAGACCTTCAATTAATTGAATGAGACTTCTCTCATTGCTGAAGGCAATCCTTCCTTGATTGTAGATGTAATCAGCTGTAGATGCAATCAGCTAACTAATGATTTAAATCCATGAAATACACAACCACCACCAAGCCGGTGCCTGCTTGACCAAATAACCAGACACCACAACCTAGCCAAGCTGACACATGAATTTAACTGTTGCAACCTTCCTTTCCATTAGTGGATATTCACTGCCCACTGAGGAGATCTGTGATGAGAGATGGCACTCCAAACACTTGGAGTTTCACATGGGTGAAAAGGGAGGACATACTAAGCTCAAAACCAGGTCCCAGGGTTACTGTCCAGGTTCTGCCAATACCAGCTTCACATAAGCTCAGTTAAATCACATTTCCTGTTCAAACTTTCACTTATTACTAAGAGTACTGTGGCAGTTTGATATTATTTATGACTTCCAAAAAGAGATACTGAGTATGTCTGTAAACTGGTCTGCTCCTCTGGGCATGATTCCCTTTGACTGATTGAAATCCAAAGGCTTTAAGTTTACTTGATTAAATCAAGACTAGGGCGACTCAATTTGAGTCCCTGCCCCCTTTGTGGGCTTTATAAACAAATAATCAAGAAGACAGAAATAGATACACAGAATAAGATATACACATGAAGAGAGAGCTCCATATACATGGAGGAGGAGAGGACTTTGATTCTTTGCCCCAGGAAGAGAGATGAGCCATTGGCCTGATAGTTTACAGCTGACCTCAGGAAGAAACCAGAGCAGCTGAGCCTGGGATGAAATGAGCCCTCCAGCCTACAGTTGAGATAGGAAGAAGCTAGGACCACAGAGCCTTGAGAGAGAGGGGAAGGCTGAACCCTCTCAGACACTGCCTGCCATCTTGCTTCAACATGTGGCAACAGATTTGGTAAGGAAGTACCTCTTACAGTACCTTGAGTTGGACTCTTTAGGACTTGTAAATGTAAGCTTTTACCCCAAATAAATACCCTTTATAAAAGCCAACAGATTTCTGGCACTTTGTATCAGCACCCATTTGACTAATACAAGTACCCTCCATTCCATAAAGATGGGAGCAGGGTACACAAAAAAAGTGAATGTACTAGGAGAAAATATGGTTACCTATATACTCATCGACTTAAAGCCTCAAGTCATAAGAATCATTTTCCTACAAATTTCTTTGGGGGTGGGGGGCAATGGGTGTGGAAAGCAACAAATCTCTATGAGCTGTCTTTTGAAATTCTCAAATAATAAAATGACTTTGCACTTATTTTGAGGTAGAGCAAGGGTAAGAAAAAAACCGTGCTTCTTTTGAGCTACAACAAGGCACATTATTCTGAAACTTTTAAGAACACTTTAATTTACATTTTACATTCATTTACATGTGAACTCATATAGACTGTATTTAGGTGAAAAATCAAGCCCATCAGGTAAGTGGGATGATCCCACACACAATCACTTTTATGAGAAAATATTTTTATTATTTTTTAATATATATATTTTTTGTTACATATCCCTCCCCTTTCTGCTTGCTCTTGCTGTGTTCATTTTTTTGTGTGTGTTCTTCTATGTCTGCTTTGTCTCCTCCCACTGTGGCGACGCGCCAAGTCAGCTCACTGCGCAGGCGGCTTGCCCCACTTGTGAGCGGCTCTACTTCCATTCCCAGGTGGCTTTGCTCCGTTCATGGACAGCTTTTTGCCCTGCCCAGGGCAGCTTTTGTCCCGCCCAGGGCAGCTTTTGTCCCGCCCAGGGCAGCTTTTGCCTTCTCAGGCGGTCTGCTTGCTCGGAGAGGTCCCTGGGAACAAACCCGGGGCCTCCCATGTGGTGTACCAGCGCCCTATCCACTGGGCTATAGCCGGCCCCGAAAATATTTAAATATACATGCATTCATGAACGCTTTCTCCATTGTTCAATTTTTTTTTTTTTTTAATTCTGGCACAACTTTTTTAAGTGTTTAGGTGGAAATGGGGAAAAAAAAAAAAAGCTAGCAAATCTTTCCCCTTCTCCTACCCTAAGAAACTATTTATAGATTTTGAATACTGGTCTGTGTGGAAAGAATTCTGTGCTTTTTCAAGTAAATGAATTTTTTTCACTAAAGAAAAAATTAAAAATGCTAAAGCATATTTTGCAGATTTTTAAAAATTCAGTAGGCAAGGAAGAAGAAAATGAATATCTTATCTTCTCCCACACCCATCCAGTTAGGCAGCAGATGTTCTGGCCATTCCACAGTAGCAGCTGTGTATCTTTTCACCAACTTCAGAATGAATATTCATCTATAATAGGAAAAATTCCCTCAATAGGGTGAAGGGGAAAAGGCAGTGTAAATCCAATAGTGCTCATTCCACAATGAAAAAAAAAAAAAATAGAACAGCTTCATTATAACACAGCCCTTAGGGGACATATCTTTGGTAGTTCTCCCTTGCAGGCAAAAGAATCCTAACAAATATAGAGGAAGGTGAAGCTAGAATTCCTTGAAACAACTGGCATATATTTGGAGGTAGAATCAGAAAATGTTAAGTGCCACAAATTATTTTGACAAATGTCCCACGTTAATGCAAAGTGTTAATGGGGGGTATACAGGAACTCTCTTATGCAAGATTTTCCTGTACACCTACAACTTCTTTAATTTTTTTAAAAAAAAGTTATTTTGGAATAGGTTGGTTAGGGGATCTATCTATAGAAGTTCTTAAAATATTTAAAAATTTCCACCATTTTCCTGTCAGCCAATACAATTTATTTTCTAAGCAACTTTCACTGTGGTAATAACAGCGGTGGTGTTACTAACGTTTTGCTCTGTAACCGCTTCTAAATTCATTAAGGGAGACAGATATAAGTATATTGTATTCAAGAGAGGATTCTTGCCTTTAACAAACTTAAGGAAAATATTTAGAATTTTTCTGAACCTCCCTGGGTCATAAGGCTTGTTCTTTTGAGTAAACTAAATGTCTCTTACAATAGACCTGAGCTATGTGAGGAGATACCAGGCAAGGCTTGCTTAATTTTCAAGCATAGCTCTTGGTCCATCAGGACATTACAGCATCTGCCTCAGATGATCAGTCAAAACACTGTTCTCATCTCTAGTGGTTCCCAGGATGCTTTCCTTAGCTGGCTTCTTAGGAATACACTTTCTAGCCATCGACTGTTTGAAATCAATTTACTTGAAACTCAATTTCTGCCTATTCATTCTCAGCTAAATAAAATTATTCAATGAAGAAATCAGCTCATCCTCAAGACTTACAGTACTCACCTTGCCCCTCTCTCTCCCCGCTGTGTGGTTAATCTGCCACCAGCCCACAGTCGCATGGTGTGCTAAATCCTAGCCCATGTTCTATCCCAATAACAGCCTAAAGCGGAAAAGATTTCTACTGTACAATGAGTTAATGAGACTATGTGCATTTGTTTAACTGTATCAGTTAATAGTTTTTAAGTTTCCAAAAAATTCTACTTATTAAGCTTCTCTATTGTTTTATTTGCAGATTGACATATTCTTAGGAACATTGTACTATATCAGCACTGAGAATGACTTCTTGCTTTCATTTTGATTAATCTCAACACTACCTGTTTTCAAACAAGGCACTCCTGAAAAATTTAAGCCTCATGTTTTTGTTCTTCAAGCAGATCCTCCTTAACTCTCTGGATTCCTTTGGAATTGTTCTAAAAATAGATTGCTCAGTGAAACGATATGACTAGATTTTTGGATGTTTACTATATATACCATTTGTTGATTTATTTAAGTATTGACACCACTAATTTGGATGTTTACTGTATATACCATTTGTTGATTTATTTAAGTATTGACACCACTAAGCAAAGCATTCACACTGATCCTCTGCCTCCCCTTTTAAATAGTTGGACTTTTCCAAAGGATATTTGGAATGGCCAGTTAGCATTTGTCAAATGCTTAGTACTATCCTGAAGAAAGCTTTGATCCATTAACCCCTGAACCTTTATAATAACATAAGTGCTGACCAGGGAAATCCCAAGGAAATGTATACCACCATGTTAAGACAGATATAGGGATCCCAACTCCAGGCTGGCCAGTTCTTACTCAGGTAGGCACCTGGGGAAAACAGGACCAATGAAAGCAGCTTCAGGCCCAGGGACACCTCAACAAATGCAGACAAACTAGAAATCTTCTTAAGAGGTTTGTGCTGAGGTCTGTTCCTCTCCTGCATTGCCACTAACATCCCTGGTTAATCTGTACTGACTTCCCCACACACACCACCTTCACATTTGTCAGCCGTAAGGATGAAAGGTAGGTTCACTCTCTTCCTTTTTTTTTTTTTTTTAAGAGTTGATCCAATTTATTAAATGGCTGGCAAAAAAGATTTCTGAAAGCTAACTCCTTTGTACTCAGAGTGGGAGCCTCCACGAGGCTGTACCATATCACCTGTCCTATCAAGCTGATGCCCCTGGCAGCTTTAGACAAGCTGAGGTGCCTGGTGAATGCTCAGCCTTTCAAAGGCATGGTGAGGGAAGCCAAAGCATCCTTTCGGTATTCCTCCCTGAAACACATGGCCACCATGGCCCTCTACTGCTGCTATAGTACGTTATAAAACACTGCATCAAAGGGTCATTCTAACCATTTGAAAATCCAAGACATAAAAGAAGATTACTGCTGCTTAATACTGAGACAAATTTAAAACGGCTAAAGAAAAATACTGAGGCTCTCATTTGGCCCTTGTTTAATAAACTTCATAATCATGCCTAGACTTCATATGAAATTTTCCCAAAGGCCATGCAAATGATACTGAATTTTGTTTCCTCATTCATTCACCCAAATATTTATTAATAACTACTGTGTATCAGGCAACTAATACAGGATATAGTCAATGAAACAGAGACACAGCCCCTATCACCAAGTGTTTCCTGAGTGAAAGATTAAGTAACATCTATATTTTAACTTTTAAAATATTTTTAAGGGTGGAAATATACCTAATGATTCCAATCATTTTTTTAAATAAATTGCCCCATCTGGACAAGTAATGGAAAATAAAAATGGAAATAGACAAAAGTTCTATGAGAATGATAAGAATGACTATATTCTCACAATATTATGTTTCAAAATATAGAAAATGCTGTATTCTTCAAATTATTTTTCCAAAAATCAAGTTTTCTAAAACAATGGCTCAGTCCTAGAAAGGCTTGCCAGGTAATTTAAGAGGTGTTTTTTGGTGGATAGGGAAGAGCATACCAAAAGATGTGTACAATAAGCCAAAATTATTTTAGTTAAGTTAGCACAATTGTTACTACTCCGTGGGAGATCAATGAGCTGCAGGAATTCCTTAAGCAAACAACTCTTCAAGTATTCTCAAGGTCAAAAATACTCTAAACTGTTGGGAATAAAATAGCTTGACAATTCCTGGCATATAATGTGCACTTGATAAAATTTTGATGAATTCACTACTTAATTAAATAATAATAGTCATGAGAGCACAGACTAAACTTTTAGCTTATAGAAACGTTTGCTGAAATTTTTGCTTAACTCTTTTCAAGTGGTAAATATTAATAATGCATTTTATTCAAAAGACAAATAAAACAATGTATATCATCCAATACCCATTAATGCATGGTTAAAGGTAGAGAGAGTTGCAAACAAAAATCTCTGCTTTATTGCCAATTCTTATAACAAAGAATCAACAAATCTCTGAGGTATGTGAGCACATGTGTGTTTAAAGGTAATTTTTTAAATCTTTATAAAGTACCATTTATTGGTACTATATATTCAGTTATAGAGGGATGATGAGACAATATAGAGAACAGGAAAAAACACTAATTTTAATTAAGAATAAAGATCAGTACTCAAAGCCGCAATCAAAGCACAATAGTCTGAAAAATGTGATCATATTGCAAACTAGCTGGCATAGCAAAGCAGTCCAGATAAATCAAGGGACCAGGGTAGAAAACCACAAACAAAAGTTAAAAAAACAATTAATAGGAAAAACACAGTACCATAGTATATATGTGCAAATATTCATTCATAACAACAGTTATGTGCCTACTACATGCCAGGCACTATTCCAGGTACTTAAATTCAAATTTCACATATTAACAATTTTTACATGATTGATATACCACATGTCAAGCATCTCCCTGATAACTTATTATTTACTGGTCAAGGCACAGAACAAAAAAATATTATGAAGTAAATGCAAGGGAAATACATCTGGATGGATTTCAATCTTGATCACTAGCTAATATTAGATTGGGGTGAACTATATAAAACTACCATGAGGTCTCAAGAAATCTGAAATTATTTTCAACCAAATGTTGAAATTATTGCAGCTAAAATAGTAATGAGAGGTAAACTTCTAGCATTAAATGTTTAGATCAGAAAGGAAGAAATATCTCAAATCAATGATCTAAGCTTTCATCTTAACCTCACCCAAGATCAAACAAATTAAATAGTCCTGTACTATAAACAAATGGAATTCATAGTTTTAAGCCTTCCAATAAAGAAATTTCTAGGCCCAAGTTCGCTGGCTAGTTCTACCAAATATTTAAAGAAAAAATTAAAACCAATTTTACTACCTTCCAAAAATAGAGGAGGAAGAACAGGTCCCAACTCATTTTATAAGTTAAGCGCTGCCATAACACCAAAACCAGACAAGCACAGGACTTCAAGTATTCCTCAAACAAAAATGCAAAATATCTTCAATAATATATTAGCAAATTGAATCTAGCAATACATAAATCAAGTAGGTTTTATCCCAGGAATGCAAGGCTGGTTCAGAATTCATAAAAAAAAATTCATCAATGCAATCTATCATTTTAGAGAAACAACATGATTATGTCTATTGAGGCAGAAAAATCATTCGACAAAATTCAAAATCTATGTGATTTTTTAAAAATTCAAGCTAGTAATAGAGAACTTCCTCCATGTAGCCGTTTGATGTGATTCCAAAAATCGATATTGAATCATGCTTGTAAACTGATCTGTTCATCTGGGCATGATTAGGTTATGATTAGGGCATTAACTGGGCCACATCAGTAGGGCGTTGAGCCCCGCCCCTCAGTGGGTGTGGTCTCAAATATAAAAGGCAAGGCAAAAGGCAGAGGGAGCAGATTTGAGAAGCAGTTTTGATGTTGGAGAGAAAGCCCAGGGAGAAGAGAAGTGAGCCATTGGCCTGATAGTCTAAAGCTGGCCTTGTGGAGAAACACAAAACCTAGAGAACCTCATGGTCTACAGCTGAACTTGTGGAGGAAACAGAAGCTAAGCCTGGAGAGAAATGCAGCCCCGGGAAGAGAGGAACCCAGAAGCCTAAACTCTGGCAAATGTCGGTAACTGTCTTGCTCCAACATGTGGCAATGGACTTTGGTGAGGGAAGAAACTTATGCCTGTGGTCTGGTAACTGTAAACTTCTACCCCAAATAAATACCCTTTATAAAAACCAACCAATTATTGGTATATTGCAAAGGCACCCCTTTGGCTGACTAATACACTCCATTTGATAAAGGACATCTTCCAAAAAACCTATAGCTAACATTATACCAACAGTAAAAGACAGAATGCATTCTCCCAAAGAATGGGAAGAAGTCCAAAGTCTACTTTCACCACTCCATTTCAACACTGTATTGAAAGTCTTAACCAGTCCTTATCAGTGCAAAAAGACAAGTTGGAAAAAAGGCATACAGATTGAAATGGAAGAAATTAGACTTATTCATAGATAATACAATTGCCAACATAGAAAGTTCCAAGTTAATTATTAATTTAATAATTAAGTTTAGCAAAAAAAGCAGCATACAAGGTCAAATTTATTTCTATATAATATCAATGAATATCTGAAACAAACAAGTTTAAAAATCATATTATTTACAGTAGCCATAAAAAACACTTAAGTATAAATCTAGCAAAACAAAAAATTGTACAGGATTATATGCTGAAAACTACAAACGGATGAAAATCAAGCTCTACATAAATTTCAGAGACATTCTGTGAACATGGACTAGAATACAACATAATAAAGATGTCAGTTCTCTATACTAATCAAGAGGTTTAGTGCAATTCCAATAAGTATCCAAAGAGAATATTTTTGTAGATTTCAACAAGCTAATTCTAAAATTTATATCTAAGGTAACAACAAAAAAACGGGAATATCCAGAAATTTTTGATACAGAAGAATTAAGTTGGAAGTATCACACTACCTGTTTTAAGATTTACTATAAAATTACATAATCAAGACTCTGTAGTATTGGTGAAGGGATAGATGAATGTAACAGAATAGAATCCAGAAATAGTTCCACAGAAATATAGGCAGGCCAATTTGATTTTTGACAAAGGTGTAAACTCAACAATAGAAGTCCAGATAGTCTCTTCAAAAAAATGGTGCTGGATGGGGCCGGCTGTAGCCCAATTGGTAGAGCACCGGTTTAC
>PVKH010035348.1:0-11742 GCA_004027955.1 Chaetophractus vellerosus | reverse complement strand
AGCATTGGGCAACCTTTCTGTAGTCTTTTATTTCATTATTGATGATGCATTTCTCCAATTCTGACCCCTGATTCCAGTTGTTCATAGCACTTGCTATCAACCCCTCTTTCCTACCTTCCTCCCTTGTCACAGGTATAGTTTCTGTAAAGTTGCCTATTTCTCATTAAATCCTAAGTGAAATTAAGATTAGTATGTACTTAAATGATGTTTACATCATTTTCACATCTCCTTTAAATATCAGTCAAGAATTGTTTTGTCATCTCTGAATCAGCAACTTATTCTTTCTTTTTAATCTTTGAAAAATATGAAGGATAAAAATATTAATTATATTTCTAGAATCTTACCAAAAGTTTGCGTGTGCGTTTGTCCTTTTCAATTCTCTACTCCAAAAGGGCTTTTGTGTGAATTTGATGACGTCAACTTTAAGATTCTGAGCTGAGAAGGAAGTTGAAACTTTAAAAAAATATAATGTTAATTGATTGCAATTGATTTGTTCATTTACAACAAATAGGTTTGTCCTGTTTTTAACAGATTGATTTTAAGTATTCAACTGTTATAGTTCCCTCATGTGAACTTTAAGGAGATATGAAGGCACAAAACATTTTTGTTTTGTTTAGGAAAAACTATTCTCTGAAATATATCTAATTGGCTGACTATCTTTAGGGACAGGATATAGTCCCAAAATAAAATACCAAATAATTGTAAAGTAACCAGGCTTAAGGAATGCAGTGTTGAGGAGGGGAGAGTTAAAAAAGGTGGGTTGCGGGACATAAATGAATTTTTATTTCTAATAACTTTAAATGCTTAAGAAGTAGGCTTAGAAGACATAATTTTGTTCTTTATTTTAGCTTGTTTATGACATTAATATACCATTAAATGTTTGTTGAGCAACCAGGAATTGTCCTAGGAATGGGAGGAATCAAAGATGACTAAGATGTTCTCTTTGCCTTTTAATTACCAAGGGGGAGACAAGTTGATAATTTGTGATAGAAATGTAGTAATAACACAGATTTGGGTGGCTGTAAGAGCCAAGATGAAATAAAACTATTCAGGGTTGTTGTTTTTCTTAAATCTTAAATCTAAAATATGTCATAGACAAAAAAAAATTGATTTAACTTTTACATTTAAAATGGAAAAAGAATTAAAACAGTGGTTGTGTTTATAGGAAATAGTTGAAATTGCTCTTGATTTTACTACAGGTTGCTTAGACTAGGTTGTAAAAAGTCTATCTTTCAAAAACTTGTGTTAGATTTTAAAGTCATTTTTATTCCTTCTCTGCCATTTACCCTGGATAATGTGGTGGAAATATCTGGCACTAGAAGAAAAATGGATTTGAAATCTGCAAGACCTTCAGAGCCTGTCATTTTTTCTGAAGTCTTTTTTTTTTTTTTAATAAATCTTATTTTTAATCCTGTGTAGTAATTTTTTTTCTAGAGTTCAGAACCTTAAAATTTTGCAAATATTTATAGTAATCTTTTTACCAGCCCAAGGATTCTTCTCTAAAACTCTTAAAACCCTTTAGGAAAATTTGAAGAGCTTGGGAAAGAAGGGATTGGGTTTTCAATCGAACCAATAAAACCATTTTAGATATTCTTCACATTCATTACAATCACATAATAAGAGACACATTAATTAAGAAAATATGTGTCATTTTACACAACTTAAAATACCAGCTGTGTAGTGAGCCCTACTCCTTAGAAATATTCCTCCACAATTTCTTTGACAGTAATTGGGCTTTTCTTTAGTTGCTTTGCACATGAAGAGTAATTTTGTTTTGTATTTGGTATTTCAGGGAAACATTCATGCCTCTCTGATTTTGACTCACAGTTGCTGACTCTTATTTCCTATCTTAAATCCAGGATACAGAACAACTTGAATGCTTAAAATGGAAAAAAAAAAAAAAAAACCCCACAGAGAGGATTTCTCAAGACCCTTCCCCATTTCCCATGGACGTTTAATATTAAACTAGTGAAAGCTTTGTGACAGCATAAGTACTATCAACTCCCTCTCTCATCATAGACAAAATCACAAGATAGTCCTGAAGTTTAGTTTTAATTTTTCCAAGTTTTTTTTTCTGAAACTGTTTTAAGAACTTTAACTACTAATGTGCTTTCACTTCAAATTTCCATTTTCTTTTCTTAACCACCTGTTCACCTTTTCCTTTATTGTCCCTGATAAGAGTTACTTTGCAAGCACATATACTAGAAGCAAAATGGATATGTCCACTAAGAATTCATTTGGAGGTGTAATACTGTATGTATAGTTTAATGTGCACATATATACATAACTGAAAATCCAAGTGTATAATCCAGTTACTTGTATCTTTATAATTTTTGTTGATAGGCAAACTGTGGACAAGAAGTATGAAGGTTGCTTACAACATTCTGCATAAATTAGGTACAAAACAAGAACCTATGGTGCGACCTGGAGATAGGGTAAGTGCGATTTAAATTATTGGGTCTGTAAAATGCATTGTCTTATAAGGGAAAGATATCTACTCTTTTAAATTCCAGAGTTCAGCCTTTCATAATACTGCTACCACTAAATAAGTTTTTCCTAACATTTGCTGTGAACCAGGAGCATATATGTCATTTAATCTTGGCAACAACTTAGTCATCTAAGTTGTAGTATCTCTTCTGTTTTATAGGTGGGGACACTCAGGCTTAGGGAGGTTAAGTATCAAATTATTAGATGAAGGTACATAACCAGTAAGTGGCATAACAGCTCTCGTGCCCACACCTGCCAGATTCCAAAGCTACACTACTATCTATTGTCTCCTTTAAAAAAAAAGTTATTTTGAAATATTTTCAAACTTACAGGACAATTACAAAAATAATAAAGCCACACACAGAGAATTCCAATATGCCCCATCCACCCAGATACCCAGATCCACCAATTTTAATATTTCACCACATTTGTTGTATCATTCTGTCCTTTAAGCTATCAATCCATCCTATCTTATCAGTCATTTACTGAACACTTGAGTGCATTGTCTCCTATTTTTATATATGATTGTGTCATCTACCTGGGCAAGCAAGGCAATTCTGATATTTAAGACTTTGACTTCTAGATTTTTTTAAGAGTGGTACCTTTGTTACAATTGATGAGAGAGTATTATTATAATTGTACTATTCAGTGTAGTCCATAGTTTATATTAGGGTTCACTGTTTATGTTGTACAATCCTCTGGTGGTGGTTGTTTTTTTTTTATTTTTCTTGCAACATATATACCATCTAAAATTTCTACTTTTAATCACATTCAGATATGTAATTAAGTGGTTTTAATTTCATTCAAAATGTTATGTTGGGGAGAGGATATTGCTCAAGTCGTTGAGCGTTTGCTTTCCATGTACGAGGTCCTGGTTTCTATCCTCAGTACCTTCTAAAAGCAAAAACAAACAAAAAAACCGACTCTCATTGGAGAGCAGATGTGACTCAGTGGATGAGCGCCTGCTTCCCATGTACGAAGTCCTGGGTTCAAGCCCCGGTACCTCCAAAGGAAAAAAAAAAAAGTTACATCACCACTATGTTACCAAAACTTTTCCATCATCCCAAACAGAAACACTGCACCAATTAAGAAGCTTAATTAACCTAAATGTCCTCTCACCTAACTTCTAGCGTTGAAAAGTCAATTGTCATGTAATATTTCTACTATCTACAAGTTGGATCATAATCTTCTTAGTAGAATGGTTTAAAAAATGAGTAGCATGGCCTCCAGATTCTTGAAATACTATACAATAATAATTACAGAATAAACTACCTTGTTTTCAAGTAATATTTTAGTAGGAATTTGGAGGGCACAGTTTTGTTAGAATAACATGTGTAAACAGATTTTGTCAGAGAATGGTTTGGCTTGTGTGTGAGGTCTACTTCTCTAAATTTTTCCTTTGAAAAAACTGTTCATGTGGCCAGCATCTGGCACTTGTATATGAATACTTATTAAATAAGCATACATAATTATAGTCTCCAGTTGCTAGCAACCTCCTGTTGCAATAAATGGGATTCCTTATCCTCTTTGAAAATAATTTTTGAATAAAATATAATTTTCCCCAGAATAATGAGCATTCAGTCCTTGGGATAAAAATTATAGACACTTTTCATGTGGATGACCTTGTTCATATAATTGGGGAAATAGCTGCTGGGGCTTTCAAAAAGATACCATGCCTAAAGCTAAATAGTTATTCAGGATATTGTGGTAGGAGCTATGGAAGATATAAAGATGTATCACATATGAAACCTGCCTTCAGGAAGATTGTGGTATTTTAAAAATGTAAATACATTAATAATTAGCTTTTATACAATTTGGAAGGTGATAAAGGCTACCAAAAGAAGTACTAAGAGATAAAACTGAACTGTGTGGGAAGGAGAGAGATCTTTTTCATTTTGGTGAGTGTCTGGGAATTTGAGGAGGCTTCTTAGGGGTGGGAAAGTAAGCATGTTACAACTCCTGGTCAAATACTGGTACTAGTGTGAAAAGAAATTAGATAGGAAAGTCTATGTTCTATACAAAGAGGAGAAAGTCATTCATGGGACTGGAGGGCAGGGTATATGAAGAGCAATGGAAGAAAAGCTGAGTAAATAGATTGGAATCATTTCAGCATGAAAGACCTTAATGAAATCTTAGGTGTGTTATCTTTCAGCTCCTGATTTCTTAATGCCTGTTATTCTCTGTGGGAAATTAAGTACAATGAAATACTGAGATTATAGAGAGGATTAAATTAAAGGAAGCCTAAGACTATGGGTTTATAAAAATAACACATCTGTAAATTTTTACAGTATTGCAATGTGATCATTGTGGCATCTAAGAATAAAGTGGGATTTGTAGCTGATTCACATTTAATAAGAAGCCTTAATACAAAATGATATAAATGCAGGCTTTCCTTAAAACAAATTGGAAAAAAATTGCAGGTATGATTCTAAAAGAGCATTGTCTACATTACAGTGAAATGAAATGTTTATTATAGCTGAGTGATGAGTAATATTGTATCACACAACTGTCATCCCAAATTTCTAGTTCCTGAGCCCCAGTGATTCCCTATCACCTGGAATTAATACTCAAGCTCTTAGGCTAACAATGTTCCAGTTAGGTTTTCAGATCAAACAAAGCATATGGCTTTGCCGATTTAATTATGTAAAGTTATCTTAATTAGCTTTTTCTTTACAAAACAATGCAAAGGATTAGTTATACATTTTTAGAACAAGTTTAGAGGCATTTTTACAGTGAATTTTTATCACATTTTAAAGTAAATGTATTCCTCTAATCTATATCCACATATTGGTGAAAATATGACAATACCAAACCTGAAAGGACTTTGTGACTTTCTGGTGATAGTTTTTTAAAAGTGAATTTAATCATCACTTGAATTCAGGAAGTGTCAAATTTGTACTGTCATCTTGTTCATAAAAATTAAGATTGGGTCTTTTAACTGGTTAAATTAGATGTAAATGAATTGAGAAATTATTCTTTAGATTGAATCACCTCATAGGTATTTTTACCCATCTCTTCCCTAAAACTTTGATAGCTGTAGTCCCATTACATGCCACCGTAGCCAGAATTATAAAAGGAGGTGAATAAATCTTTTTTCACATTTTGACTGCATATATTCTTGGAAAGCAAACTCTAATTTATATTTCATGTGCATATATCTCAGGTCTTTGGGATAATGCATCACTTCATATACATTCACTGGCTCTGGTTTGGTTATTCTAGTTTTAGTACTTTTAAGGATTTTGTATTTCCTACTTGTTGACATGAAGTTGAAGAATAGATAAGTTTTGGCCTTGTTAGGAATAATGAAGTAACTCGTTATGTTATTTTTTTCTGATTATAAAAGCATTGTATCCACATTATAGAAAATATGGAAAGTACAGAAAGGTATAAATATGAAAATCCTTTAATCTCACCACCCAGACATGACGTTAGCCTTTGGATTTTTTATCCTTTTCTAACCATTGCTTTTGTATTATTGAAAGCATATAGTATATACAATTTTATATTCTGCTTTTATTCATTTTACTTTGTAACATAGCATTTCGTCATACTTTAATATAATTCTCTAGGATAGATTGTATGGCAGTATCAGCCTTAACCTTAGTGATAAAACAGTGGGGATTTTAAATCCTAGATTAAACTAATCTTGATTTGTACAGATGGATTGAGAGCTGGAATGAGAACCAAACCTGACTCTCTTCTCACAAGCAGTATTGATCCACAGCCTGGCGCTGGCAAAGTTACTTATCTTTATCTTAGTTCTCTATTCTTAATGAAGATGTCTCCTCCATAATTGGTATTCTAGGAAGAACAACAAGTCAATATTTAGCTAGTCCTTTTTGTATAGGTGCAACCATCATTTTTGAATGGAACTTTGTCTTCTACCTTTTCTAATGTCATTAGCCTCCTGAAGCTTTTTGGTGTACTTCAGAAAAAGAACTTGAACAATGGCTTTAACCCAGAATCCTTGCAAATGTATAATTAAATATCATTGCTTCATCAGATATAGATCTGAAAAACAGTTGGTGTCACCTCGTAGTCCACAAAAGTCTAGCTATACCTATATTCATACAAACAAAGACTTTCATTCCTTCTTGAAAGTCTTCCTCTTGGTAGCCTGACATCTGACTGGGTGTTTTAGGGAAGAAGTAAGGCTTAATAGCTAATCAACAGTTAATTCTCAGGGCTTCTCAAATAGAAGGCATCAGTGGTACAGAATGGCTTTCATTGGCCTTAAAGTCTCTCACTTAACTGATTTTACTAAACTTTAAGAATGCAGTATAGAAGGGAAATCTACATCTAATCCCAAACTTAATTTTGTTTCCATCAACTATCCCATGTTGCCAAATTGCCAAATTTAAGATATGGCCTGCTGTCTTCCCAACTGCCATTTGAATCCTTTCATGCCAACTTGCTTATTTACATATCAGGATAATTAGAATGTCTTATCCAACTATTCATGGCAGAATTAATAACTTCTATTAACACATTTTTAAAGACGACATTGGTTAACTTTCAGATTGAGGTAATGCAAAAATGATAACATGTGTGCTAAATCATGGGATTTATGCACTAATGAAAATATGACAAACTTAATTATCCATAAGGAAGTCTCACACTAATGCTAACAGAACGTACAGGAGAATCCAGAAATAGAATTTTCTATTAACACTTTATATCTTGAAGCTTTCTAAAACAAGAGAATAAGGAAGGATCACTTAATAAGTAGCATTTGGATAACAGGAGAACAAGTTGAATATACATTAAATTAGCTAAAAATCAAGTTCTAAAATTAATTCCAGGTGACTTAGAGTTCACCATTTCAAAAGTTTGGATGAAATAAGATGAAATGTTTGCTAAATAATAGAAGATAACATAAAGGAAAAGTTTGACAGACTTACATATAAACATTAAATGTCTACACAACTAAAAATATAAAATATATCGAGTTCTTACATCAAATATGAGTTAATAATTATCAAATATATAAAATTCATGAAAATTTTAGAGAAAATATCAAAACACTAAAAGATAAATAGGCAAGAGAAATGAGTAAAAGTTCATGTGAGGAATAATAATTATAAACAATCACATGGAAAATTGTTCTTCACTTGTGGTCAAAGAACACAAATTGTAATATCATATTAAGTATTATCAGCAAACATTTAAAAAATGATAATATTCATTGTTTGTTACCACCATCCCTTGACTGTAATTTTTAATTAACCTTATTTTATTCTTAGGGGTTTAATTCTTAACAGAAGTTTAGATAATAGATGGATGAGTGATGTATATAAGCTGGTAAATTCATTGCAGCGTTATTACAGAAAGCAAAAGCAATTGCTTATGCAACATTAATTAGCCAGTACTGATAATCCTACCAGTACTAATAAACTAGTATACTACTAGTAGTTAACTTTTTATGAATGCATACTACTTCCAGACACTGCTAAACTCTTTATGTATGTTTTCTCATTTGTCCTTCTCTACAATGCTAATATACTTTCTCTTTTTCTCATTTTTTTTGTATTTAAAAAAACTAAGGCTTAGAGAGGTTGATCTGGGCCTGAGATCACAGAACTAAAAACTGACGTGAAATCTGAATCAAGTTCTGCCTGAGTCTAGCTCCCAGTCCATAACAGTCTCCTTATTGGCTCAGCAGCCTAATAAAGAATTGTACAACCATTCAATTATAAAACTATAGTGAAAAAAGGAAAATCAAAACAGAACAGTATACACACTATGGTTTGATTTATGTAAAAATATATAGATAGATGTGGAAGATAATATGCAAATGATAAAGATATATAGATAAATGTGGAAGATAAAATGCAAATGATAAAGATAATTTTATTTTGGTAACATGCATGGCAATTTTTAATATTTTTGTCTTTTCCATAAATACAGGAAAAGTATATTTATTAAGATATGTTTTACTAAATATATCTTTAAATAGAGCGCCTAATTTTCATTCCAGTATCCATTCTTATTTAAATTTTCCATGGAAGGTTAAATCTCGTGGTGATATTTTAGAAAGCAGAATACAACATGTAACAAGAACATATTGGGAAACTTTAAGGTTAAAATTTCTTTTCCTAAGACCCTAGGAAAATTTCATATACTTGCTTGGATTAATAGTTATGCCTCTTTCTTCTTTTGTCTCTCTGGGTTTCTCTCTGTTTCAGGTAGCACTGGTATTTCCTAACAATGATCCTGCTGCTTTCATGGTAGCATTTTACGGCTGCTTACTTGCTGAAGTTGTTCCTGTCCCCATTGAAGTGCCACTTACGAGAAAGGTAAAGAATACGTAATTTCTTTAAAGCCGATTAAAAGGGAAGTAATAGGCTCAATTGCAATTGAATGTTCTATTATCAGGTAAGAAAGTGTAGACTGCAGTTTTTAAAATGATTTTTCATCTCAGCTGGAGAAAGATCAAGATGCACTGAATTTTTTAATTGTTTCTGAGATTCTGTACAGGTTTTCCTCAATTAGTCAGAGAACAGTTATTAGCATACACAGCATGGCTTAACTGCAGACCTTGACAAGAGTGACTTCTGGGAGGCAGAGCTTATTTGGTAACAGAGTATTGAGCTAAATAATCTTAGTCAGTAAAGCAAATGTTTGAATATCTTGTTTGTTGGTATTACAGTCTGGATAAATGTGGATTTTTTTTTTTCATTTTTAACTTTGTGTGTGTGTGAGTTCAGGTGTTTTGATATTATCAAGTCCCAGGCAAAGGCTTTATCTATGATATGTAGATCTTGTTATGTAATTAAAAGAAATAAATAAATTTTCTATTATAATTATAGCTTAGTCCAATCGAAATAAATGGATGGTGTACAAAAAATTACATATTAATATGTTTCTTAATCTGTATGAATAATTTATTCATCTGTAATATAGCATCGCAGTAAGGTTAAAAAAGAAAGGTAAAAGGCAGAAACGTTAGTAGAGCTGATATTATTGCTACTGAAGAAAGCCAGTCTGATATTGTAGAAAGGAGACTGAACTGATAGCCATGCAGGGTGAATCTTGTCCTAATCTGTCATTATTACATAACCCTGGACAATACACTTAAATTTTTTAGGCTTCATTTCATACATCTTTAATGAGCAAATTATGTGGGTGATTCTTCTAGCTCCAAAATGGGACGATTACATGTAGCCCAGGCTAAGAGAGCATCCAAAGAAGCCTTCCACTGTTTTTGCGGCTACTCTGAAATTAAAATTTGTTGATTTAGTATTTTAAAAATCTTGCTTCCTCTGGGAAGTTATCATGAGTAATGCTTCAGGTTCCGTTCATTTCAGACTGTACTTCTTAGTTGGCAAGGGGAATGATACTGGATTCTTCTAAAATGAAGGGGGAATGATTGCTGTTTTAGTTTTCTATACACCAAACCAAGGAATTTTCTTCTTGGCTTCCCTAGCATGTCTAGGGGGCTCTGGGTCTAGAGGTGGGCGTATGTCAGACTGGGCTGTAGGTGACAATAGGAGAGAACCCTGTGGCTCCCCTTTCCTCGGCACTCCTCCCTCAAACAGGATGTGGTAATAGTGTGAGCTCTGCTGGGTGCATGGCTGCTTTGATGGGGAGCCCTGGTTTCTGCCTGGGCTTGCTGCCAGCACTCCAGGTGTGGATTAGACACCCTTTAAAGTGCTTCCTCACTCCCTGAGTCCTGTGATCTTCACAATTGAGAAGAATCTGTGGAAGAGTTTAGGGACTGACTAAACATGATAGCTGTGCTCTCATACATAGTGTTTAAATGCCACAGCTAACTCCAATCTTAAAAAAGAAGAATATGATGTTCTTCTTTGATTTGGCATACAGCTAATTTTCCTAAAGAGTATATCTCTGCCACTTTCTGATTGGCAGAAATGCCATACTGTTATCTGAAAATGTAGAGGCATAATTTCTGATTTAGAAATGTAAAAATTTCAACTTGGGGCCATGAAATGCTTTTATTTTAACACATTTTTTAAAAGCCTTGAAATCACAAAGTTAAGTATCTTTTAAAGTCTGATAGAGATGTAAACAGTTAACTTTAAGGACAATAAAAACCTTTCTAATTGTGTGTAAATGTTAAATTATAGCTGTAATAATTGGTGAAGGGAGAGTGTTCTTTCTGTCATTTGGGTATGCTTTATTCTGTCATATTAGGGCAGAACAATCCCATTTGCTAAAGAAATCCCTGAGTACTCTGAGGAGAGATTCATCTGTTTTAATTTGTACAGTGTAGGATTTAGAGTGGCATCATGGACCTAGAATGTTCTGGAAAACTCTTAGAAGGAGCACTTTGCTTGGTCACAGTGCAATGGACGTGCTTCTAGCAATAGGGATGAAGAAATGTGTGGAAGTCATCACAGAATGGCCAGTATTTTCCTTGTGCCTTGTTAATTCTTTCATTATTGGTCTGTGTGGCTTGGGTATTTTATCATTCAGGGTTTGCAAGAAAAACTGAACCAACAGGGGGTGTGTTTGTGTCTTTTGAAGGCGATTTATTTAAGAAATTAGCTCATGAGATTGTGGGGCTGGCAAATCCAAAACTTATAGGGCTTTTCTCTTCTTCCCCTCTTCCCCGCTCCCCGCCTACCTCCCCTTCCCTCCCCCCCTTCTCCCTCTTCTTCTCTCTCCCCCTTCTTCCTCCCCTTCAATCTTGAACTGACTGGATGAGGCCCACCTGCTGTTTCAAGAGTAATTTCCTTCATTTAAAGTCAACTGATTTTAGATGCTAATCACATCTACAAAGTTCCTTCACAGCAACATTTAGGCTAGTGTTTGACCAAACCACTGGAATAGCTTAGCCAAGTGGACACATAAAAGTCCCCTCATCTAAAGGTCCTATTTATAATGGGTCCACACCCACAGAAATGGCTTAAGATTAAGAGCATGTTTTTCTGGGAAACATTGCATCAGGGCACCACAGTGTACATATAATTGTTGATAATGAATTATGTGAATCCTTAATACTTCCTCTCACTACCAGATCTATGGCTCTAGAAATTTCTTAAAGATCCTAAAGGGAAGCAAATATTCTGCATTCTAAATTTTAATGAAGCTGACTGAACATTTTAGTTCTTATTCTCTTCAAATTTTTATAGTAAGAGGGAAAATCTCATTTTTCTCTTAAACAATTTATATTAGGAGGAATTGATGTTCCTGTGAGCATTTGGTTAACAAGTAGAGAAGGGGACAGTAAAGAGAACCAGCCACTTGTTTATGTCAAAATGGAGACTTGGGTGAGTCATGGCAGAATGG
>PVKH010035347.1:0-11744 GCA_004027955.1 Chaetophractus vellerosus | reverse complement strand
CTGGTCACCAGCCAAAGTAACCCCAGTGATCAGTGAACACATGCGACTCCTCCATTTGCTGTTTCCTTTACCGTTCACTTCTTCCAACTGTCAGTTTCCCTGGAAGCGTTCACAGTAAAAACCCTGCGATCCCTGCTACTCCAAGTGTGGTCCGTGGGCCAGCAGCGCAGGCACTGCTCAGCAGCCTGCTGGAAATGCAGGATCTTGGCCACACCCCAGAAGCATCTCCTGCATTTTTTAACAAGGCTCCCAGGTGATTCCGTTTGAAAGGCTCTGATTTAGACTAGCCCCAAAATGATACACTTACTTTATGAAAGGAGGAAAGGTCTGAGAAGGAAAGGATGGCAAACATTAGACTGAATGAGAGTAAACCCAGCTAGCTGCATGAGGACCTTCATTCACCTGGGTATTGACACGTGGATATTTACAAGAGACTTAAAAAAACCCCAGGGAATTGTGATAGAGGCAATAACCGAATCGAGAGTCTATCTGTAGTTCCAGTCCCTTCCAAAGTTTCCAAATCTGTCTTTTGAGAAGTCATTACTGGACTTCTCAAAAGCATGCATCATGTACAAAAAAAAAAAAACAACAACAATATAAAGTCTTCGGCAAATACTGAATCACTGATCAGCCAAACAGTAGAGCTGACTTATGGACTGGTAAAACTCAAGAACTGTATGCTACTACAACCTTCCTTGAAAATCCAGGAGTCACTTCTTAGCAAGGTAAATTTATCCTTTGAATATTAACACATTTTTTATCACAACACTAAGGTAAAATTAAACTCGATTTAAACTTGAGTTATTTCAATATGCTTCGTGGTTTTCTTTTTAAGTGGAATACCTTATCCAGACAGAAAATAGCCTACATTTTTTAGCTGAAAAGTGCAGAATGGTAGCTAGCCTTTCGTAAGAGAAATGAATTATGTTGGAGTCAGAATCTAAAGTAGCATCTGTGATGGAGTTAATTTTTACTCAATATTTCTTACCTGTTTCAGTAGAATTATAAAACCCCAATAACTCCATCTGTAAAAGTTATGCACGTAAATAAACGGGGTCATGAATAGGAGGAGGAACACATTTGAATTTTTTCTTTATTCCTATTTTAAAAAAATAAATTACATTGATTTCCTAGTTAAAAATCTATACCTCCTGGAGCTAAAAAAAAAAAAAAAAATGAATGACATAAGCACACAGGTAGAAATTCTCTCTATAGTTCAGTTCTACTCCTTTTTGTCATTTGAAATCTATTAGGTGGGCTCTTTTCCCTACAGCCTTAAATTATACATTCTTGACACTTTCTGCTTCAACCCTGTGTTCATCTACTGGAACTAGAACAATTACAATGGCTTTCTTGCTAATTAATCATCCAGATATCTCTTACATAGTTAGCAAGATGTTCCTACTTCAACCACCAGGGAGCTATAAAAAGAACTGCTTTAAATTCTCAACCCTCTTACATTGTTACTGTCATGAATTGTCCCCTAGATTCAGAGATTTTCCATAAACTGTATCAGAAAGCCCAAGATTATACAATAAAGGAAAAGGAGGAAAGTGAGCATGCTTGAAGTTAGAGGGCAAGGAGGAAGCAGAGCAAAGTTTAAGGCAGTGCAGGTCCAAGGAGCCTGACTCAGAGCTGAGTTCAGAGTCCACAGAAACAGACACTAACTACTGAAAGAAAGTGAACTGGGTATCCCCATGGGCCTCAGTCACAGAAGAATGAGAGCTTCAAGAGGCCCGGGGAATTCCAGGAGAGAATCAAATTCATGAGTTTTCCACAACAGGTCCAAATTCCCAATCCAAGGAAGATCAGTAATATATTGTATTGAAAACTAATAACCTTGTGCCCAACCAAAAGCATTATTTGCAGCACTGTTAATGGATGCACCACTTCCAGAAAATAATTTAATAATATGTGTCTAGAGCCAAAAAAATTTATACTTTTTGATCTGGTAATCATATTTTTAATTTTTCTGAAACTGGCATTCCTATTACATGCTAGATGTAAGGCCAGCATTTTTTTGGTCTCTCCAGTTACATACCTTTCCTTCAATTAAACCTCTATCCATGCTTTAATGAAAAGCCTTTATCCACACTCTATGAAAAACTGCTAAGATCACAAATTAAAACAGAAGCATAACTTTGGACTGTGTCTTATCAGCATTTATTTGAACACTGATATTAAGCTTACTGTGAAATTTATGAGCCAACCACATTGTCAATGTTTTTAATTATTTTATTTAAATTTCTCTGAGCTAAGGTGGTGGGTACCATCCTTGCCTAACAAGCACCCTGCTTAGATCAGGGTATTAGTGGATGCAAAAATGAAATGCACAGTAACCAATGAAAGGTCTTAAAGTCTTATTGCCCAGATGATGCTCCTTTTGGACTTAGAGAAACCATAAACTATATGAAAGGAGATCAGAAGTCTCGCTTACTGTTTACAGAGCACTTAGTATGTACCAGGTGCTGGGAAGGGGTTTGGGAGCACAAAGGTAAACAGAGCTCCTGTCCAGAGCTGGTAGAACAGGGTGGTGGATGGTGAGGAAGCAGGGAAGGCTGTTAGCCGTTAATTCTCAGAGTGTAAATTGATGTGCAATGGAAGAGGAAGTGTTCAATCTGGGGGTTAGGGAAGGTTTCCCCAGGAAAGGCACATTGGAAGGGAATCTTGAAGACCAGGTAGGAGTCCACTAAGCATACCTGAAAGGAAAGCACAGTCCAGGAAAAAGGAAGTGAGGGATCTCAATAATCTAAGAATAAAAGAAATCCTGGATGCTTCAACATGAAAATGAGGCAGAGTGAGGGTCATGATAATTATTTTCAGATGTCTAGGGGACTATGTAATTAGGCCTTTGATTCTCTAAGTAGAAGGAAGAATGAGAATCAAGGAATGGGAGAAGGTTTCAGTATAATAAGTGTAGGAACATTCTAACAAAACTATGAGGCAGTTTTATATCATAATAATACAGTTTGGGTACTAATTCTAGTTCTGTCTCTTACTCAAGTTGCTTAAACTCTACAATTTAGCTTCCCCATCAGTGAAATGAACGGGGATGATATAGCTTAGCTCATAGTAAGTGCTCAGTAAATGGTAGCTATAGGTACTGTGAGACGGTGAACTCACCTTCATGCTGTGAGTTCCAATACCTCACCAGGTTGTAATCTATAAGCAAGTCTCATGCATTGGGATTGAGGGTGCACCAGAGACTATCAAAGGTCCCTCCCAGCCTGGAGCTTTCATTTGGTTGCCTTTGCCCACTTCCAATTTGGCATTCCCTCAGCTCATAAGAAAAGACACTAAAAAAAAGTGCATTAAAAACCCCTCTATAAATGTTAGCTATCACTACTATTGGTATTTTTCTTTCCTCGATTATTACATTTCCACTGACTTTTTAATGGTGTACAAACAGTACACAACTCAAATCCTCAGTGGGCCAGAAATGAACTCAAAAAATGAAATCAATAACATTCTAAAGTTTATTATTAATGATTCTAATAATAGTAATAGCTAACATTCATTTAACATTTATGATGCACCAAGCATTGTGGTAAATATTTTATACACATTATTTCATTTAACTCCCACAGGAATTCTATAAGGTGAATACTAGTATTATCACCCCCATTTTATAGATAAGAAAATTGAGTCTTAGAGAAGTCAAATAAGTCTCTCAAGGTCACAATGTATAATCAGTGGCCCAACCCAACAATTTTGCAACAGAGCCCACAGTAATCTCACATTAATGAATATGTACTTTCATATTTATTTATTTTTAAACTTGGAATAATTTATGCATGATTGTTCCTCCCACAACTTCTCTCATACAAAATTTAATAAAAATAAATTTAAATTATAATTTTTAAAAAACTCTGAATATTGAGTTAGTGACTCCAGAAAACAAAAATAAGCCACTTAATCTAATGAAATAGTGACAACACTGACTGAGTTCACCTGGTCTTAATTCCCACTTCAGGACACTGTTAAGAAGGAGGGACCCATGCAGCAACTGTATCACGTTTGTTTGAGAGGTCTTTGAGCATTAAATTAAAATTTCCAGAGTTCTCATGTATTGTATGATTCCATTTATATGAAATGTCCAGAAAAGGCAAATCTAGAGAAACAGAAAACAGATTAGTAGTTGCCTAGGTTGTGAAGGAGTGGGCAGAAGGAAAAGGAGAGTGGATATAAGATTTCTTTTGGGGGTCATAAAAATGTTCTAAAAGTAAATTATGGTGATGGTTGCACAACTCTGTAAATATACTAAAAACCACTGAATTGTATACTTTAAACAGATGAACTTTACCCTATATAAAGTTTTTTAAAAAATGTCCCAGGTTCAGTATCAAGTGATCTCTAGTCACTCCATGTGGCTGTTGTCTTCCAGAACAAGCATGGAGACCAGAAGGATGTTAATAAATAAGCCCGTATATATCTGAGAACAAAATGTTCACACAATGGTGAGAATAGTGACCATGCCTGTGAAGTTGTTAGGTTTTCCTTGGAAGCAGTAATCAGCCTTCAGCCTCTTCCTCAAATGTTATTAGGTGACTGCTGAGTAGTATTAGATTTTGATTTTTGCCAACCCAGGATAAATGGAAATTTCATTCATAATCATCAATATACGTTTTTAAAAGGGCATAATGGAATAGTAGAAAGAAGAACACCGGGGCAGTCAAAAGACCCCAGAAGACCTGTTAGGGGTTCCTATAGAACACACTAGAACCTTGTGGCCTTGAGGGACTCAATTCTTCTGGGTTTCAGTGTTTGATTTGTAAAATGAAGGGAAAGAATGAAATCAATGATCCTAAGGTTTTCTTCTCTCTCCATCTGTTCTAAGACACCTGCACACATTGAAAATCCATGAAAGTATGTTTCCTGGACTGATGTTTCAGATATTTAAGTGGGCCTTCTTTCATATTTGTTATAAAATAAGCTATGTACATTATATTTTGATTAACTGTAAGGTCTGACTAAATTCTTTTTTTTTTTTTTAAGGAGGCACTAGGGATTGAACCTGGGAACTTGTGCATGGGAAGCAGGCACTCAACCGAGCTACACTCGTTCCCCACTCCCCTTGATTAAAATTTTAAACCTGATGCATGAAAACCAAAAGGCAATCGTTGTCTATAACGTTTATGCACAGCAAAATAATTGTTCTCCAAAGTAAAATCATCCTGGGCTTTATAACAATTGAATTTTCCTCAACTCTAACCCATCACTCCTAATCTATTTTAATTTTCATTATGACCATAATAAATAATTATTAGAGGAAGCCTTGAATTTACACAAAAAAGGAAGAAATTAAAAATAATTCTTAGAACCAGCCACTAAAATAGATTATGGGTGGGTCAACCGACTATTAAATTTTGGTATATTTTATTCCCCTTTAATTCCTCCATGAAGTTTTTTATTCCTTTTCTTTTTCTAAATATAAAGTAATCATGTTATAGGCAAATATATATATAAAGAAGAAAATATAAACCACCAGAAATACCATCATCAAAATAACCCCTACTAACTTAAAAGTGCCATCCTTTCTGCTGTCTCCCTAGGCACAGAATATACATAGATAGCTATACTTGGAACATGCACAAGTATGTTCTATGTAAACAGCTTCTTAACTTAAAGATCTAGCATCACCTTTTCCTATTATTGTCATTTTCCGTAAATACAATTTTAATGGCTGCATAATGGTCCATTATACCATTTTCTTCTATTGCTCTATGTTTTGATTATTTCCAACTATTTGCGATTATAAATAATGCTTCTGTTAATATCTTTGTACTTAAAGCTTTTTCACTCCTACATGGAAAATTCAAACCTATTGACCTTTTCCTTTGGTGATTTCCTCTATTGGTTTGAGGAAGAAAAATTGCTTCTCCCATCCAAAGATCAAAAATGTTATTGTTTGATTTTTTTTTCTTTCCTTTTTTGTTTTTGTTTTTTTTCAATTAGCTCCTTAATTTATCTGGAATACTTTAGGTATTGTGAAATGTTCCAAGTTCATTTGTCACATATTTAAGTTTTCCCAAATCTAGTATAAGTTACTTGCCCAGCATTTTTCAAGTATGCATTTATATTTTTAAAGAAAATATGCATCTCATATTCTTGGCTCTCCACTAAGCCTCAGAAAGCCTTCAGGGCTGACAAAATAACTAGGAAATCATACTGGGCAGGAATGAAGAGGACACTCGCACAGGTCAAATTAAAACTAAACAATCAGAAACTTCAAGTTCCGAGCCTTAGTAGTTCCATTGTGTTTTATCAGGTCAGCCTTAGTATTAAAAGTTCCAAGACTGCCTTAGAAGAAGTTAGTTTTCGATGCTGTGGGTTTACTCTCCTCAGGGGCTGGTCACCTTTGGTCTCGTGTATCCTGCCATTGGTCACCCACAGAGCAGGTGGGAAAACAGCACAAGTTCACCCCTATGCCAGCAGAAAACAACACAAAGGACCCACCTGCCTGGCCGGCTGAAAAGCAGCACAGATGTCAGTATTTACATGGCTGCTTCTCATTAATAATAAATATTGGCTTATATTGTCCAAGAGCATCAACTTCTCTTGTCGGTTTTTTCCCCACCACAGCACTCCTGTGAGGAAAAACACTATTTCTGCCACTTATTGCTATGGCTTGGGATGAATTATTTAACCTTTCTGGGAGAATTTCCTCAACTGTAAAATGGAGATGGTGAAGACAATCGATCCCTTAGGGCTGGCGTGAAAATGAAGGAAAAGGCTTACTGCCTAAGTGGCTGCACTCGGGAAATGCTGCAAAGTGACAGTAATTATTATTACTTCTTCCATTACCACTATGACTCCTGCTATGACCACCACTGCCACACTCCCCAGAAATGCCAGAATCTCAAACTTAAATCGGGTTCTTCATCGTGAAACAGAGAACCGGGGAAGCCTGTGGTCAGATCAGCTCTGGCAGCAAAATCTCTCCTCAGCATCTGCAAGCTCTCTGGGAAATTACTGTTTACTGACGGTTTACAGAGGATCTCCGGGGCACGGGGGCATCACAATCTCTTGTCCCCACACTCTGGTTCGTATGCACAAGACTCAAGCACATAGGCACCTGTGGAAGGCGGGATGAAGGGCAGGAAGCTGAGGGGTTAAGCGTGGAAAAGGCAGGGTGGTGCTGTTCCTTGTAGCCATTACAAGAAGCTGACAAGGCCATAAACTGCAGATCAAGCATCCACACCTCCCAAACGCCTGTCCACGGAATGACCAAGACAACAGGCAGGAATGGCAGTGATCGGGCATGCGAGCAGAAAGGGCTTATCAGATGAAATCGCTGAAGGTTCAGCAATCAGAAAACCCATGTCCAGTATCACAATTACTCCAGTTATTCATTTCTTTCCTCCCACTCCTTATCTTCACTGCACTTCAATTTTCCCTGACGCTGAGGGTGTGGGCCAATTCATGTTGAAATAGTTTGTCTAAGCATTTGTCTCCAACTTTGAAACTCAGATTTATTTTAAAGAAAATTGGGATCACATGCTGCTGGGTCATCAGGTAGGTTCATAAACCATCTGAGATTTATGAGACATCTAAAGAAAGCATGATGGATAAAAATTAATCAGTTAAAGGCTCAACTTAAAATGAGATGGCATGACGTGAGAAAAACCTGTCTCTACTTGACTTTAGCCAAAAGGCAAAGATGTAATAAAACTAAACCAGTCTAGCAAGACGAGAAAAAATTGCAATGCGGATTCTAAATCTAGAACCAGGAATAATCTAAGATTTTCTTAGATACTTTATTCCCAAACTACAGGTTTTTAACACCCTATGTCTGTCTTTTTCCTTTTCCCCCATGTTTGGAGGAAACTTAATTTAGTGTGAATATTCTCTGGGAAAACCCTAAAATCTGGCGTTCAGGGAGTTTCCCTTTTACCATATTCCTTGCCACACTGTTAATTTCCATTTCTAATCAGTGGGATTTTGCTTTGTTCTCACCAGCAGGTTTAATCTACCTCTATATTCTGTCCAAATCAGTTCTTATGCAGGTATTTTTATGAGATATTCTAGAAAAATACCTCACTTTTCAGAAAATTAAAATAATATTCTGGTTAAACACTAGTACATTACCTAGAACTAAATCATACTTAAATATAATATAAAAGTAAGAGAAGCTATATATAGTCCATAAAGTGTTGCAAACTTTAAAACACTATCAAACTGAACTATTCTCATAAACAATGTCATGCCAGATTGCTTTAGGGACAAATTAGCAAAGGTAAAATTGCTCTCTAGATCTTTAAGTTAATGCGATTAATACCCTCTTGGCATTTAATTTTACTGACTTGTTTCCTTTTATTACTATTAACAATACTTTTATGTTTTTACAAATTACACTCCACTTTTACAGTCATTATTTACCCCTACAGGAATCTGGCATTTTGAGGAGTTACTTGAGAATAAAAACAGAGACAATTGAGAGATTTGGTTTGGTTTAATTCACCTGTACATGCTGCCCAAATCAGTTCTTATGCGGCTATTTTAGGAGGCATTCTAGAAAAATACCTGACTTTTCAGAGAGAAAATTAAAATGATATTCTAGTTAATTGTAACTACAAGAAGTAGGCCCAAGGGAAAACTGTGCATCAGCAAGCATGGACAAATGTAGTAAGACAATGTTAGGTAGGCCACAGCACACTGCTGCCTATTGTTCAAGACTAAAATAAAACCAACTGTGTACAAAATCATAGTTATATCTAGAAGATTTAATGGGAGGCCACAAAGAACATCATCTGAAAAAGGAAATGAAAATGCTTACAAATAAGTACAAACCTCTAGGCTGCAAATCCAAAACATATATGTCATTTCTTCTTGGTTTCCACTTGTATTTAATATTGTCAAACAATGCATACATTATAGGAGTAACATAAGCCCCTAAATCTCCATAGGATCAACTCTCTCACATTGTTTTCTTTTAAAAGGCAGCCATGAATAACTATACCCACTCTGTCACATCAACGCCCCATGAGCACAGAGAGAAAATCCAACATATGCCGCACAAAGTTCAAAACGTTATTTACTAACCTGATGACCCTGTGAAAGCAGTCGCTTCATATTGCATTAGAGAAAGAATCCTTACTATGAATCTAATCTCCAAAGCAGCTGACAGCCAAGAGGGGACAATAATTTACTACCCTGAGAATCCACATAAACTGGGAAAGAAGTCCTGTTCTCAAGCCCAGTTCAGGATGACTCCCTAAAGGCAACTTATGGCAGAGCCAAGCCCACAAAGCACTTTAGCCTATAAGCTTTAGTAATGAACTTGAAACCACTCCCCATATGTTAAGTAGACACCGGGCTGCTGTGAGAAACAAAACCCACAGACAGAATGACCAAAGGCTCCGTGCTTCATTTTTGTTCTTGCTGCCCAAGAAAATTCAGCATAGACTTAAAGAGAACTCACTCCTTTCTCACCAATCAGACATTGTATTAAAGTGACTGATTCATTTTAAACAAGGAGAATACAGTCTGCCCTACATTTAGCTCCATGAAATAATTTTTATATTGTTGTCAAAGTTGGTGGTGGTGGAATAAATAGTACTGCAATTTCACACTGCACAAGAGAGACATAAGAATTATTGTTTCTGAGATTCAAACTCACATAGTTTAGGGATTTTCAGATTTTGTCATTAAGCATGCTTAAAACTTTAACAATCACTAAATTCAAATATATATAAATTCAAATATATATAATGTATATTTAATTTATATGTATATATATAAATTAAGAGGAAAGTTTACCGAAGAACATCTAGACTTCTAATTCTGATTGGGTATTTGTAAATCTGAAAATCATTCATAATTCAGTTTCACCATCTTTCTTCGGGATTCATTTATAAGATAAAAAGATTCAGCTGCCTTTTAAAAGGGAACTTAAGATCACTATGGTTTCAAAGTAAGAAATTTGTTTTTTTCATTCTAGAAAAATGTAATCAATAATTTCCTTCAGGCAGTTAAATTGTAAGGGTCAATAATCTTCCAATATTTTGCTTAAGAACAGATAAGCATCCATGCTCAGCTTTTTAACATAATGCCATCACAATATATACAATTTTCTTGTACATACCTAATTCTAAGAACAGTTTTAATTCTAAAGGCTTGCCTTCATGACTTCTATTTAATTTAAATACAACCTATTTTAAGTTATTGGTCAAGACTTTCCTAACTTTAATGATGGTTTCTTTTAAACCATAATGTTGGAGCAAATATGCCAAGCAAAACTTGATTTACTTGTTGCCAAAGAGATTTACATGTATTTCTTGTAAAATTGAAGTTTCTCAAAACCTATGCAACATGAAACATAATCCATTAGCCTATTAGCTCAACAAAGTCAGGCCTGAAAAGCCAGAGACTATTTCACACAGTATTTGGTGCTTATATGCTAAATCACATTCAGCATGTATATTGTGACATTTAAAATACTTCCCTTGATTCTGTAAACTAAAAGAAAATTTATTGTACAGTTCCAGGGATTATGAAATATATATTACATTTTAAAAAGTATGGGAGGAAAAAAAACAACAGTTCAAGGGTTAAACAGTTTCCCATGAAGTCATTTTAGAATGAGGCCAGCAAGACAAATACTAGAGTGAGAAAAGAAAACTTGCCTCAAGGCAAGTGGCTGACGCCCTAAAAGGCGCCTGGACCCCATCTGGTGGTGAAACCAAGAGAAGGCTGGAACAGTTGAACAAATACCAGGGGAAATATTATTATTTTAATGTTGGAGGAATACCAAAAAGGATTGTCATAAGAGCACATTAACGTCGCACACAATGTGTGGTAAGGATCATTTTTAAAATTTTCTATTAGAGTGGAATATTTCTAAAGGATATGACAGTGCGTATGTAAACAAAAAGGCAATTATATTCAAAATGACCTCTTTTATGTGGATCTGGTTTGCAGACATATATGATGACTTGCATTCCCAAAGAAATTCTCTGGTAAATAATATTGATCTGGCCTTTTCCCAAAGAGCTGCAGGAAAAATTCCTGTCAGGTCAACATAAATTCTGAAATGGAAGAAACATGGGAAAATCTGCAGCTCAACTAACTACTAGTGGGACTGCGTTACCATCATTCTGTTAAATGTCTGTCTCCCCAGGATTTTCCCTGTCTTTCTGTCAAAAATTATTTCCTTTTCTCACATACACTGTTTCTGTTGAAATAAACAACTGATATCCACCTCAAAAGAGATGAAAAACAGTTAAATATTGAGCCCCAAATTATACCACACTCTTCAATAAAATCCCGCAAAAATAATAGTAGGAGGTTACCTTTAAATGAGTCCAAGCCATCTACTGAAACTAAAACTGATAATAATAGCTAGTATTTATGGAGCTCTTACAATGAGCCAGGCATGTTTCTAAAGTGCTTTACAGAGAATATTAACTCACTTACACCCCACAACTCTATCATTATACCAGTTTTACAGATGAGAAAACTTAGTCAAGTACCTTACCAAGGTCATACAGCTAGTAGGAGCTGGGATATGAACCCAGGCAGTTTGGCTCTGGCATCAGAGCTTCTAACCATGTCCTTTAATAACTGTATCCTCCATTGTATGAAACCGTGCCAGACCCTGGTCAAATGTGGGAGGAGGATGGGAGGAAAGGATGGACAATGACAACATTGTGGACAGTCCTCTGTGAAGGCGCAGGCTGGGAAACGCTGTCCAGAGAAGCAGCCACAGAACCGAGACGTGCAGGATGGGAAAGAGAATTAGTCAC
>PVKH010035346.1:0-11739 GCA_004027955.1 Chaetophractus vellerosus | reverse complement strand
AACTGGCCTATTCCTGACCTTTGGACAAGTTTGGTTTGCACTATTTCCATTGCACAGGTGAGATAATGAGGCTGGAGAGACTGTGACTTGCCCAAGATTATACAACTAGTAAGGCCGGGGCACTGATTCCAGGACTCCTGATTATCAGGGTTCTGGGTGTCCTCAAACATAAGCAGAAAAGCCACAAAGGGGCTTTTGTCAGAGGTGAAGTTGTCAGACTTTTGTTTAGACTGTACTTTAGGGCCTCCTCTCCAGATCGATCCCTGTGGAATAAATCTGTGGAATAGAGATGGGGACACTCATGTAACCCACCTCCAAGCTCTTCTAGGGAAAAGAGAGGAGCCAAGATTACCTTCAAAACACATCACAGACTTCAGGGAAGATGGCAGATTAGAAAGGCACAAGAATCTCTTCTTTCCCGGAAAAATAGCTAGAGGATAGGTAGAAACAGCCTGGAAAAAAAAAAAAGTTCTAGGGTTTAGGACACCAGGGGAAGCCTGGATACCACCCAGAAGAGAGTGGAGCTAAGGAAAAGAATTGCAACAGCAAAATTGTGAGTTAAAAGCCGCAGTTGCAGCTGCAGGCATCTTCCCCTAATCTAGAGACACTTTTGAATTCTCAGGCCTCAGGGCTGGTGGCTACAGACAAAGGGGGCCCCAGGGATCCATCTCCCCAGGAAAGGGGTGAGAGAGGTACACAGCCTAAGGCTGACTCAGCTTTTTTTTTTTCTTTTAAGATTTGTTTTATATATCTATTTCTCCCCACCCCCTCGTTCTTTCCTCTTGCCATGACTGTTCGTTGCATGCTCATCTTACATTTAGGAGGCACTGGAAACCGAACCCAGGACCTCCCATGTGGGAGGGAGGTGCCTAATCGCTTGAGCCACCTCTACTCACTGCTTTCTTGTGTCTCTCATTATGTTTTCCTCCTTGTGACTCTTGTTGTGTCATCTTGTTGCATCATCTTATTGGGTCATCATCTTGTTGCATTATCATATTGTTGCACCAGCCCATCACATCAGCTCACTGTCTTGCTTATCTTTTTTTAAAAAACAATTTATTGAAGTATATCATTCATACATGAACATGCATAAACTATAAGTGTACAGTAAACATTGTGAACTTACAAAATAAACATGCATAACATCATACAGGGCTCCTACACATCACCCCACCACAAATACTTTGCATTGTTGTGAAACATTTGTTAACAAATTATGAAAGAGCATAGTCAAAGTATTACTACTAACTATGGTCCGTATCTTACTCCCCTATACTTTTTTCAAAGGATTTATTTATTTATTTATTTATTTACTTTTATCCACTTTTACCCCCCTCCCTTTTTACTGTTTTTGTGTCCATTCCCTGGGCAACTCTCTGTGTCCATTTCCTGCCCTCTCTTCTCATCCTTCTCCTCCTGTCTTCACAGGGATTTGATCCTCGGAACCTCCGATGTGGGAGAGAGGCGTCCTACTGCCTGCACCACCTTAGTTCCTGGTTTTTCAGTGCATCTCGTCTTGGCTCTCCTTTGTGTCACTCTCCTGTTACATCATCATCTTGCTGCGTGGCTCACGTGGCCTGACAGAGCACCCACACATGGGGCCTGGCAGCTCACCCATGCATGGGGCCTGGCGACACACCCGTGCGCAGGGCCCAGGGGGCTCACCCACCTGCAGGGCCTGGAGGCGCACATGCTTGCAGGGCCTGGAGGCACACCTGCCCACGGGGTCTGATGGCTCACCTGCTCACAGGGCCTGGCGGTGCACCTGTGTGCCAGGCCTGGTGGCCCGTGCACCTTCTTTATTTTTCTTTTTTTCATTTTTACCGGGAGGTCCTGGGGATCAAGCCCAGTTCCCGCCATATGGGAGATGGACACCCAACCATTTGAGCCACATTAGTCCCCCTGCTATATCTCTTAAGGTTGACCAAAAATACCTAGAGTTACAGCCTTTTCCCATAGGATGGCCCTATAATAAATCAGTCTTGGTTTATCACCAGTATTCTAAAAAAAAGACTTAGGGAGAAAAACTAGGTCTGAGGACACATGCATGGTTTCTAATATAGCAAATGTTTAGCCTACCCTGATTATCACAAAATCAGGACAGCGAGAATATTTGCATTTGCTTGTCTTCTTTAGGAGGCACTGGGAACTGAACTCAGAACCTCCCATGTGGTAGGTGGGAGCTCAATCACTTGAGCCACACTTGGTTCCCTTACTCAGCTTTTGACCCACAAATTTGGTCCCCTGTGTCCCACTAGCCCTTCCAGGCTGGGTGGGGCCATGCCATTGTTTGCCTTGGGATGGCACAGGACTAAAGAGCTCTGACTATCTTAATCTCTCTTTCTACTGACCAGGACTGGTTGGTGAGGATGCAGAGAGGAGTGGAAAAGGGAAGGAGCTGCCAAAAAGGTTGGAGAACTGCCCTTGAGGAAGTCTTGGCCTCCAGGCAGGATCCTCTATCACATAGATCTGGTCCCTGTTGCCGCAAACATTGTGTCATGGCATTGAACTAAAAAGGCTGTCAAGAGTGCCATCTGCTGGCACACCTAGGAAGTGCACATGAGGAAATTAAAAGTAAATAAGGAAGAGAGGCTTTTTACGTCCTCTATAGCCTCCTTCTCCAAGGCCCCTGAAAGCAGATCTGCAACCCATTACTGGGCCCAGGGCCCAGATTTGAGCAACTAACAGGGACAATTCTAAAGACCCAGAACAGGTTGAACCAAGAATCAAAGAACAGCAGTAAAACTGAGCCTCCTGCCACTAAGTCCCTGTGAAATAGAGAAAGTGAGCATCTGAGTAAACTCACCATCATAATCAGACACCTAGACATAATATAAAAAATTACAAGCCATACCAAGACAATGGAAGAAATGATCCAAGCAAAGGAATATATCAAAACCCCAGATGAGACACAAGATTTGAGATAATGAATCAATGTGATTCACACAAATTTCCAAAACCAAATTAATGAGTTGAAAGACAATTTGGCTAAAGAGATAAATGACATCAAGAAGACACTAAGTGAGCACAAAGTAGAATTTGAAAACACAAATAGAATGTAACAGAGCTCGAGGAGTAGTAACACCAATTCTGTTTAAACTCTTCAAAAAAATTGAAGAGGAAGGAAAATTACCCAACACATTTTATGAAGCCAACATCACCTTAATACCAAAGCCAGATAAGGACACTATTAGAAAAGAAAATTACAGATTAATCTCTCTAAAGAACATAGTTGCAAAAATTCTAAACAAAATACTTGCAAATAGAATCCAACAGCATATCAAAAGACTTATACATAAGGACCAAGTGGGATTTTTTTCTGGTATGCAAGGCTGGTTCAAGATAAGAAAATCAATTAATGTAATACACTAAATTAACAAATTGAAGGAGAAAAAAACACATGATTGTCTTGATCAATGCAGAAAAACCATTTGACAAAATCCAGCATTGTTTCTTGATAAAAACACTTCAAAAAACAGGAATAAAAGGGAAATTCCTCAATATGATAAAGGGCATATATGAAAAACCCACAGACAACATTGTACTCAATGTGGAAAGGTTTAAAGTTTTCCCTCTAAAATCAGGAACAAGACAAGGACCCCCACTGTCATCACTGTTATTTAATATTGTGTTAGAAGTTCTAGCTAGTGCAATTAGATAAGAAAAAGAAATAAAAGGCATCCAAATAGAAATAGATGAAGTAAAACTCTCACTATTTGCAGCTGACATGATCCTGTATTTTGAAAATCCTGAAATGTCTATGACAAAGCTACTTGAACAAATAAATGAGTTCAGCAAAATGGCATGATACAAGATCAACAGGCAAAGTGTACCATTGATTGTATACTTTGGATGGATTTATGTTTTATTAATATGTATCAATAAAACTGATTTGTTTTAAAAAATCAGTAATGTTTCTGTACACTATTATTGAACAATCTGAGGAGGAAATCAGGGGAAAATTACATTTACAATAGCAGCAAAAAGACTCAAAAACCTAGGAATCCATTTAACCAAAGAAGTACAGGACCTATATGCAGAAAACTAAAAAGCAATGCTAAAAGAAATCTATGAAGACCTAAACAAAGGGAAAGACATTCTGTGTTCCTGGATTGGAAGACTAAATATAGTGAGGATTTCAATCTTACCCAAACTGATTTATAAATCCAATACGATACCAATCAAAATTCTAACAGCCTACTTTACAGAAATAGAAAAGGCAATTGCCAAATTCATTTGGAAGAGAAAGTGCACTCAAATAGCCAAAAACATTCTAAAAAAGAAGAGCGATCTGGGAGGAATTTCACTGCCTGACCTGAAACATATTACAAAGCTACAGTTGTCAAAACAGCAAGGTATTCACATAAAGATAGATACATCTATCAGTGGAATAGAATTGAGAGTCCAGATGTAAACCCTCACCTTTACAGCCAACTGGTTTTCAACAAACCTACCAAATCCGTGTTAATGGGACAAAGCAATCTCTTCAACAAAGGGTTCTGGGAGAACTGGATATTCATAACCAAAAGAATGAAAGAGGACCCCTATCTTATTCCCTGTACAAGAATCAACTCAAAATGGATCAGAGACCTAAGTATAAAAGCCAGGAACATAAAACTACTAGAAGAAAATGTAGGGAAACATCTTCGAGACCTTGTAGTAGGTGGTGGTTTCTTATACCTTACACCCAAACCATAAGCAACAAAAGGAAAAATAGATAAATGGGATCTCCTCAAAATTAAACACTTTTGCACCTCAAAGGATTTTGTCAAAAGGGTGAAAAGGCAGCCAACTCAATGGGAGAAAATATCTGGAAATTACATGTTCAGTAAAAATGTTCAACATCACTAGCAATTAGGGAAATGCAAATCAAAGCTACAATGAGATATTATTTCACACCTATTAGATTGGACACTATTAAAAAGACAGAAAACTACAAGTGTTGGAGAGGATGTGGAGAGATAAGAATACTTCTTCACTGTTGGTGGGAATGTAGAATGGTACAGCACAGCCACTGTGCAGAACTGTTTGGCAGTTCCTAAAGAAGTTCAGTATAGATTTGCCACATGACCTGGCAATACCACTACTGGGTATATACCCAAAAGAACTGAGAGCAGTGACACATGTAGATATCTGCACACCGATATTCATAGTGGCATTATTCATGATTGCCAAAAGATGGAAACAACCCAGGTGTCCATCAACTGATAAATAGATAAACAAACTGTGGTACATATATATGCGATAGAAAATTATACTGCTGAAAGAAGAAATGAACTCATAAAGCCTATGACAACATGGATGAACCTGGAGGACATAATGTTGAGTGAAGCAAGCCAGATACAAAAGGACAAAAATACTGTATCACTGCACTACTATGAGCTAAATATCTTGTGTAATGTCATGAAGTTAATAACTTGCCAGAAAATAGAATGAGGATAGAAGACAGAAAGCTGAGGGTTAACTTGTGTAGAATTGGTAAAAATTATGTATGTTAATCTTTGGAAATGAATAGAAAGAGTGAAAGCACAACTTAATGTTTGTAACTAGCAGTGCTATTATGTGGGTATGACAGGAGTTTAAAGGGAAACTCCATTTGTACAATCTAAGTATCTTTTAAAATTTTTTAAAAATAAAATAAAAGAATAAAAGAAAGGAGACACAAATTGCCAACATTATGAATAAAACGGGGGGCTTCACCAAGTACTTACTGACATTAAAACAATAAGAGAGATTTAAAGCAATACATTTGACCACTTAGATGAAATGGACAAATTCCTCAAAAACCAAACTTATCAAAACTGACACAAGATTTAGATGAAATATTTTTAGCAAAGATATTTTGATGGTGTTTTTTGTACTTCTTAGCATCACTTCAGGAGGCACATGATGTCAGATTATCCCACTTTTATAAATGCCAGGTTTGATAACTTGGTTAAGGTGGGGAACATCAGATCCACCCACTGGAAATGTACATTTTCCCTTTTACCCCATATAATCTCTGGGGTCATACTTTGAAACCACATAAATAGCCTGTTCCCTGACAACCTTTCACCCAATAGTTTCATCATTCACTGATCATTCTTGTTTGAATCAATTATTACATATGAGGTGCAAAATATTGATATTCTACTTCTATTATCCCATTTATATTAGCCAGCATTCTTTTATTCCCATCACTATGAACTCATGAATTCATTTTTTTAGTCAATGTATTATAACCAATTATCATCATTCTTTACAAAGCTTAATTTGCCCCAAGTCAGCCTCTATGATTTTTTAAAATAAATCTATTTGTCTTTGAGTAAAAAAAAAAAGTAACATGGGACTGTATAGCATAGTAAATCTGTAAGTGAAATATGAATATTGGTAAAATTGCATATATAAGACTGTTTTTCTTTGAAACAATGTATGTTAATAGTACAAGATGTTAATATCAGACCAAAATAAAACTTCATGCTAAGTGAAAGAAACCAGACACAAAGTACTACATATTGTAGGATTCCATTTATATAAAATGTAAAGATAAATCTATAAAGATGAAATTAAGTTAGTGGTATGTAAGGCTGGGGAAGGATAGAGGGCTTGAGAGGTAACTGCTAAGGGGTGTGGAGTTTTTCTTTTTGGAGTAATGCAATGATTCTAAATTTTTTTTTTTTTTTGATGAATGCACAACATTGTGATTATACTAAAAGCCACTGATTATAAAAATAAAACAACAGCAACAACAACAAAAACCCAACATAACAGGGAGGCACTGCACCAAAGTGATTAAGAACATGAGTTTCAGAGACAGAGAGGCCGGTATCTAACCTTCTAACCCCTCTGACTCTCAGGTACCTCACCTACAAAATGTGAAGAGTGAAAAAGGTGGCTGTGTGGATTCAAGGAGGGGAAGCATGTAACGTGAATAGCACAGTGCCTGTCTCATAGCATGTGCTCAATAAACATTAGTTCTTGTTCTTTCCGGCACATACTTCTCATACCACCCTCAGGAACCCCTCTTCCATGAGGGTAAGATACCCCAGCCAAGTGTTGCATTCCACACTGAATCCAGAGGCTTCATTGTCCTTTTGGCTGTCATCTCCTGCAATTGGGAGCAGAAGGAAAATATTGCCAGGTAGTTTGATACAGAATGAATAGCATTCACATCCCTTATCCAAATCAATGCAAATTAATTTCCAGCAGTTTTAGTTCCTCCGTTGTACATTTCCTATAACAGAAAAGCCATGCTGGTCTTCAAAGACGTATGAAAAAATTGTTAGAAAGATTCTGTGGCCAAACCACTTCATTATAGCTTCTGCTGAGAGGGTACCATTTGAGCAAAGGGCTATGGGAAGGGTGTCACCGTAGCAACATGGTAACAGTCTTATGGAAATAGAGTAAAAGCGGAGAAATCATGTTTGCAAAGTCATTGACAAACAGAATGACAGTCATATTGCTCTGGACAGGGGCTACTCCAATTAGATTTAGTGAGAGGGTTTGCCTATTATTTTGGCTAAGTCTGATTACCCAGGGACATTGTGTTCATCTGAGCGCTAATTTGTTACAGGCAGTTTACTAACAGACAGTAGATATTCTCAGAGTCCTTCCTTCCATTCCAGGGAGTGAGTTCACAAATCTGTTTACCTAGCAAATCTGCAACAATAAGGCACACTTCCTTCTTCCCTACTTTGACTTTGTTTTCAAGACCCTGACTAGACAAAGGGTTGAGAGATTGGTCTCAGTGCTTTCTGAGAGCACCAGCAATGCTAGAATTTTTGTTAATGAGCACTGGTTCCTGGAAATGAATGTGAATGGCTCTCCCTTGGCAGAAGCCATGTAAAGCCCGACAAAAGCGAAAAAAGCATTATATTATAATTTTTAAGCAATTTCAAGCCATGACAAGAATCCATATATTATCCTAAAGCATGCTTTCTGCTGGAATAATTCTTAATGTTTATAACATTAGATGTCTAAGGTGATTTCCTCTGAAATCTGCATTACATCGATCCAATTTTGAGGAAGTGGAAAAGAGGCATGGAAAGGTCATAGGGTTTGGGAACTGAGAAGAGTTGATTACACTGTTCCAAGTTTTCTCAGGAAAAGTTGAACAAGATGGTGCCATTGGGACTCATAAAAGACAACTATCTACCTGAAGTTATATAAGACTAGAGTGACTGTCCTTTCCTGTATTTTTTTTTCTTCTTGTGCTACTATTTTTTTTTCTTTATTAGAGAAGTGGGTTTACAAAACAATCATGCATAAAATACAGGATTCCCATATACCACCCTGTTAATACACTTGGCATTGGTGTGGAACATTTGTTACAATTGGTGATAGCATATTTCTATAATTGTCATGGTTTAACTTATTTTTAAACTAAGTTTATAAAAATGAATGAGACATTGCTATTTCATCCTGGATATGTTTTTATTGTTCCTAGTGACACAATGCTCCTTCAAATCTCCCTATAATACCATGTTTTTTAATCCTTCAAATCTTTAATGAGTGACTCTCCTTCCCAAAAGATGAGCCTGATGTTTTTTGCTCTGGTCTAACAGAAGCCAGGTGTGGCACACTTGTGGTTTGCCTCAGTACTTTGAACTATGGAGAATTCTTTCACTATAAGACAGGTTTGCTTAGATGTGATCCAAGGAGAGCTAGTTGCCAGGAGAATTGGGATGCTGCCCAGATAACCAAGGTCTAAGAGAATCTCATCTAAAGGCATTATAGCCTGGACCCTAAAACTCAACATTAGGGTGAGACTTCAGCACCTTTCACAAAAGGAAAAATCAGATCACTGTGTGCTTCATGGGTTTTGGGAGTTGTACTCTTAAAGTACAGAAGGGCATAGGAAGATGAAGAAGAGGATGGCATGTCAACTTAAAATAACCCTCCCCCTCCAAATAGGAGAATAATGAGGATTTCAAATAGAATTTCTTTTGAAGGGGAAAACATAGCTTTACTGCCTTTGTGATCAAGTCCCACTACCAATGCCAAAATATCAATCACTGATTCCCCAAAGCCCTTGAATGGCAAACAAAGAAACGTCTTTTGTACCTCCTCAGCTCTCTTTAAGTGTCTGTGGGAAAATATTGAAGGAAGTAAACTTTTCTATCAGACCGAAGGCAGCTGCTGATGAATTGGGAGCCTCTCCAAATCACCCTCTGCCCTCCTGGTATAAAATATAAACAAGATTTCCCCCTATCCTCCTCAAGGCAAGAGACAAAAGTGAGGGTATCAGTCATCCTGACCTACTTTTAGCCTCCAGTTCTACCTCCTCAGGACCCTATATCCTCAAGGTTCTAAATAGGTTTCATCCATTGTGCAATATTAATTTCCTCTTAAGTAGCTACTTCACCATTTGGAAATCCCCTTGGATTGAATAATTATTAAATTTCTGAATGGCCTCTGGACAGCCTTAATTGTGATATTGTTTCATGTCCAATAACGTGAGAGACTTTCCCGGGGTGTTTAATAGCCCTAATGATGCTTTTCAGAAGAAAAACATCCCTCTGAAAAGATTGTTGGAAAAGTTTCAGTTAAACATTTCACCTACTCTTGTCTAATGCTCAAAAGAGTCTCTGCAGAGATCAATGGATAACTTCCTTCCATCCCCTATCCTTCCCGACTTCCCTTCTTCCTTTCTTTCTTCTCTTTTATTTTGTTCCAAAAAGGATTTATGACAATTAGGTAATTCAAGTTTTCTATCCAATGTTCCAGAAGAATCTCTCTCTCTCTATTTTTTTAAAATAAAATTGTTATAGCTTTATTCCCTCTCCTCCCTTTCTTTCTCTTTTTACTTGCCTGTATTCTTTTGTTTCTTTCAGCAGATGTTAAACCAAGCTTTCATTTGAAGTTGCTCCTCACTGCTTCTCAGACTGCAGTATCTCTTGATGGGTACTGAATTGAAATGCTTGGCTTGTTCATGTGGCAACACTGAGCTCCTTCTCGCCCCTGAGTCATTTTTTTTGTAGAAAAGATGGCTTGGTTACAGGATCCCAAGTGCTTTTCCCAGGGCATTGCTCCTGTTGTACTTGATATCTCTCTCTGCCAACCCCTCACACTCCAACATACACCTATAGTGAGGAGAGGAAGAGAAAAAGGAGAAAAACAAAGAAAGAAAAAGGGAAAAATGAAGGGAAGGAGAGGGGGTCCAAAGAGGGAGGAGGAGAGAAGGGAAAGAAAGGGAAAGATGAAAGGAAGGGAGGGAGGGAGGGAGGGAGGAAGGAGGGAAGGAAGGAAAGGGAGGAGAGGGAGGGAGGAAGGAAAGGGAGGGAGGAAGGAAAGGACAGGTGGAAGGGAGGGAGAGAGGAAGGGAGGAGGGGAGGAAACAATGCCAAAGATTAGCAGTGGCTTATGGAAAATGACCAAATATGCCTTTGTTAAATTTTAATACATGAATTTTATTCATGTCTGTTGATAAATGATCGAAGAATGAGTTTAAAAAAAAACTTCCTTTTTCTCCTACCCCTGTTCCTTCCCTGGTTGTATTTCAATGGTTCTTCTTGGTTCATAACCTAGGACTCTGGCATCTTTCTTTAAACATTCTTTCCTTTTCTGAGGTTTGTTTGCTAATCCTGCTTACCCTACCAGTTTTCTCATTCCTTGATTTATTTTCAGAATAATACACTTACCCACTCATTTCTTTTACCCTTTTTCTTCCACCTTTTTCATCTCCATATCCTGCCTTGCATTTTTAGTAGGACATTATAGTTTACCTGGCTTTCTTGGATATAACTTTTGTCCTTTACGGTTCAGGTCCACGGACTCTTCACTCTGTCAAATTTTACTGGTTATTTCAGAGAGTTAAATGTCTAGCACAAGAGGAGACTTAGATTTTTATTGTGCACCTATTAAGTGCTAGCCTATTTTTACATACATCACCGTAACAACCCTATACACCTGTGCTGGAAGTTCAATATGGTACCTACTAGCCACATGTAGCTATTGAGCACTTGAAATGCGGGCTCATGTGCATTGAGATGTGCTATAAGTATAAAAAACACTTGTATTTCAAAGACAGTACAAGGAAAAAAGAATGCAAAATGCATCATTAATCCTTTTTATATTGATTACATGCTGAAATGATATTTTGGATATACTGGTTGCATAAAATGTTAAAATGAATTTCACCTGTTTCTTTTAAAATTACATATGTTGCTTGCATCATATTTCTTTTTTTTTTTCAACAAATATTTATTTATCATCCATCTCATGTAAGAATTTGAAATTACAGAATAAGACACAGCCCGTGAGAGCTCACAGTCTTGTGGTGGAGACAGGCACAGTAAGTGGTAAGTACACATTGTAATAAAGATTAAAATAAAATGTGGCAAGGACAGTGGTAGAGAAATTCACAGGATGTTTTAAGGGGAGGGGCTCACAGAAGGCAGACTGGGAGAAGGGATGTCTGAGCAGTGTCTTCTAGCCGTGAGTGATAAGAAACATTTTTATACACAAGTTCCAGTTCAGGAAAAATTAAAATGAGTGACTTTTAAAATTTTTTAGGCACAATGAAAATAGATTTTTATAAATTCCTGTGAAAAGTGCAATATAACAATTTCGATTACCCACTTTTTTGGATTGGTAAAAAAAGTTCAATAGGAAACTTGGCACTGGATTTTTAACTGCTAAAATGTTACCATCTTGGCACAGTTGAAATGCCCCCAGGTAGGCAGGCCCCTGGGGTCTACTGGCCAGGATTTTTCATCTCTGCCAAAGAGGATTTGTCAGGAGAAGGGAAGGGCAGCCTAA
>PVKH010035345.1:0-11483 GCA_004027955.1 Chaetophractus vellerosus | reverse complement strand
ATTAATCTTTTACCTGTCACACTGCTGAATTCTTGTCTTAGTTTTAGTAGCTTTCTTGTACATTTTTTGAAATTTACTAGGTATAGAATGATATTATCTACAAATAATGAAAATTTTACTTCTTCCTTTCCAATTTGGATGCCTTTTATTTCTTTATCTTGCCTGACTGCTCTAGCCAGAACTTCTAGTTCTTTTTTTTTTAAGATTTATTTTTTATTTTATTTTATTACATATCCCCCCCTTCTGCTTGCTCTTGCTGTGTGTCCATTCTTCTATGTTTTTTTTCTATGTCTGCTTCTTGTCTCCCCCCTTCTTTTGCAGTGACGCGCCGAGTCGGCCCTCCGCAGAGGTGGCTCGTTCCGTTCATGGGTGACTCCATTCCATTTTTTTTCAGGGGCGGCTCTGCTCCATGTTTTGTGGGCAGCAGTCCTCCATGTTTTTGCGGGCTGCCGGGCTTCCGCGCTTCGCAGGCAGAAGCTCCGTTTTCAACAGGTGACTTTGCTATGCCCGTGGGGGCTCCTCCTTGCTCGTGGCAGCTTTTTGCCTTGCCCACGGTGGCTTTGACCCACCCACAGTGGCTTGCCTTTCTCAAGGCCATCTGCCTGCTCAGAGAGGTCCCCGGGAACCGAACCCAGGGCCTCCCATGTGGTACACCAGTGTGCTCTCATCCACTGAGCTATCTAGTTGGCCCCCAGAACTTCTAGTTCTATATTGAATAACAGTGGTGACAGTGGGCATCCCTGTCCTTTTCCTGATCTCACTGGGAATTCTTTCAATCTTTCACCATTTAGTGTAATGTTAGTTGTGGGTTTTTCATATATGCCCTATACCAATTTGAGAAAGTTTTTTTCTATACATATCTTTTGGAATGTTCTATCAAGAAAAGGTGCTGGATTGTGTCAAATGCCTTTTCTGTATCAATCAAGATGATCATATAATTTTTCTTTGATTTATTAATGTGGTGTATTATGCTGGTCAGTTTTATTGTGTTGAACCACACTTGCATTCCTGGGATAAAACCCACTTGATCATGATGAATAATTCTTTTAATGTATGGTTGAATTTGATTAATGGGTATTTTTTGAGGATTTCTGCAACTGTTTTCATTAGGGAAATGTGTGTGTAACATTCTTTTTTAAATAATACCTTTGTCTGGCTTTGGATTTAGGGACAGTGATATTAGCTTCATGGAATGAGCTTGGTAGATTTCCTTTCTGTTCAATTTTTGGAAAAGTTTGAGTAAGATTGGTATTAAACTTTGAATGCTTGGTAGAGTTCATCTGTGAAGCCATCTGGTCCTGGACTTCTCATTTTGGAGAGTTGTTTTTATGACCGTTTCAATCTCTTTGCTTGTGATTGGTTTGTTGAAGTCTTCTATCTCTTCTAGGGTCATTGTATGTCATTTGGATGTTCCTAGGAATATTTCCATTTGATCTACATTGTCTAGTTTGTTAAGATACAGTTGTTCATAGTATCCTCTTATGATCTCTTTCATTTCTGTGATGTCATTTTCATTTCCAATTTTACTTATTTGTAGAGTCTCTATTTTTTTTTCTTTGCCAGTCTAGCTATGTGTTTGCCAATTTTATTGATCTTGAAGAGCCAGCTTTTGGTTTTGTTAATTCTCTACTGTTTTTTCTCTGTTCCATTTATTTCTGCTCTGATCTTTGCTACTTCATATTTTCTGCTTGCTTTGGACATAGTTTTCTGGTCTTTTTCTAGTTCCTCCATCTGTTTAGTTAGATCACTGATTTTAGCTCTTATTTTTAATGTAAGCATTGAAGGTTATAAATTTCCCTGTCAACACTGCTTTTGCTGCATCCCATATGTTCCAATATGTTTTGTTCTCATTTTAATTCATCTTGAGATATTTATTGATTTCTCTTCCAATTTTTTGACCCACTAATTTAAGTGTGTGTTGTTTAATCTCCATACATTTGTGAATTTTCCCTTTTTCTTCCAATTGATTTCCAGCTACATTCCATTATGATCAGAGAAAATGTTTTGTATATATTTTATCTTTTTAAAATTTATTGAGCTCTGCTTTGTGACCCAAGATATAGTATACTCTGGTGAATGATCTATGAGCACTTGAGGATAATGTATATCCTGCTGTCTTCAGGTGCAATGTTCTGTTTACATCTAACTTTGGTTCATGTATCATATTCCAGCTCTCCCTTTCTCTATTGATCCTCTTTCCAGATGATCTATCCAATGCTGAGAGTCATGTATTGAAATCAACTATTCTTGTAGAGATGTCTATTTCTTCCTTTACTTTTGCCAGTGTTTTCCTCATGTAATTTGGGGCATCCTGGTTAGGTGCATATATATTTATGATTGCTACTTCTCCCTGGTGAATTGCCTGTTTTATCAGTATACAATGGCATTCCTTGTCTTTAATAACAACTTTGCTTTTAAAGTCTAATTCATCCTATATAAGTATAGCTACTCTAGCTTTTTTTTTTGGGGGGGGGGTTACTGTATGCATGGAATACCTTTTTCCAGCCTTTCACTTTCAATCTATTTGTATCCTTAGGTCTAAGGTAAGCCTCTTGTAGACAGCATAAAGATGGCTTATATTTTCTTATCCATTCTACCAGTGTCTTTTGATTGGGGAGTTTAATCCATTAACATTCAATATTATTGCTGTAATGGCAGTTGTTCACTCATTTTGAACTTTGGGTTTCATTTTTCACATGTTGTTTTCACCTCTCTTTTTACACTTTAAGTGATATAATCTTCATTTCTAGACTCTTTTCCAAGCCTATCTCTCCAGGCTGTAGCACTCCCTTTAGTATTTCCTGCAAAGCCAGTCTCTGCATTATGCACTCTCAGTTTCTGCTTATCTGTGACTATTCTAAGTTGGCCCTGTTTTGAAAGGCAAGCTCACTAGATATAAGATTCTTGAATGTCAGTTTTTCTTTTGCAGCATATTAAATATATCAATCCTCTGCTTTCTTTTCTCCATGGTTTCTGATGAGAAATCAGTATTTAATCTTATTGAGCATCACTTGTACGTGATGAATATATTTTCTTGCTGCTCTCAGGATTCTCCCTTTATCTTTGACATTTGACATTCTGATTAATATGTGTCTCAGTGTAGGTGTATTTGGATTTATTAAGATGGGAGCATGCTGTGCTTCTCAGACATGGACATCTGTTTCCTTCAATAGGGTTGGGAAATATTCTAGCATTATTTCCTCAAATATTCCTTCTGCCCCTTTCCCTTCTCTTCTTCTGTGACACCCATGATACATACATGTATGTACTTAATTTGGAACTTTATATATTGGCTTGTGTTTAACCAATCTGAATTTTTTCCAACTCCTTTTCCTCTGTTTTTTTTTGCTCCTTTTTCCTTGCTGGTGGCAAAATAGAAGTCAAAGATGTGGTTGTTACTCTAAGCCATGGAGGCTGAAGGTACCCCCATTGCCCCAGGAACTGAAAAAGAATCTCCCACCTTTCTCCCATGCCAGGGGTAGAAACAAAGCCAAAGTTTTGTTCAGTAATCCATACCAGACAAGAATGTATGTAGTTGCTCAGAGAGACTGATGAAGCTTCACACCCCTTCCTCCCCTGCCTCAGGCAGGGTTGGAGCTGATGTGCACAGAAAAGTAAGCCATGCAAGTCAAACTGGCCATAGTTGCCCAGGTAGACTGATGAAGCCCCCTTCATCACTAGGACCCCTTCTCCTCTGCCAAGGGTGGGAATGGAGCATCCAGTGTGCCCAGCAATCTAGTTTGTGTGGACCAAAGACAGCTGCAGTTGCCCAGTGAAGGTGAGGGAGCACTGTCCCTCTTCCTTCCCTGTCAGGGGTGAGGATGGAGTCAGAGGTATGTCCAACTATCTAGCCCATGCAGGCTGACACTGGCTGCAATTGCCCAGAGAGTCTAAGGGAGCACTTTCCCTTCTACCTTGCTATGGTTGGGGAAGGAACTATAGGATTGTCCAACACTCTAGTCCATGTGGGCCAAAAATCCCTGCATTTGCCTAGAGAGGTTGAGGAGACACCACCCCTCTCCTATCCTATTGAGGGTGGAGATATATCCACAGGGTTTGCACCATTCTATTCCATGTGGGCCAAAAGTGACTACAATTACCAGGAGAGGCTGAGGGTGCACTAACCTTCCTCCTTCCCTGTCAGGGACAGGGATGGTGCCAGTGATTTGTCAAACCTGGGCCAAAGGCCAAATGTACCTGCAGTTGCCATGAGGCTGGGGAAAGCCTTCCCCCTCCTGTCCTACTGGGCACAGGGATGGAGCCTCAGCTATGTCCACCCAGCTTCTTCCATGCTGGAAGTGGTACTTGGGCCTAGGCTTGAGCTGCAATCTGACCTGGTTGGAAAGAAGCTGGTCCCTACATTCACTTTGATTTTCAATCAGCCCTGCTTCCCCTCATGCAAGGGGTAGAGTTAAAATGGAGACTATTGGACTCTTTCTGACTTGAACATTTTCAATCTTTAGTTGCTTGGATTGTATTTTAGCCAACTGAATTTACTATCCAGTAGTTGAAAGTGTTGCCCAACCATCTCTTTCTCCCCCATTTATGGGAAATAGGGCTTTTAACTCCAGCCATGGAATAACTTCCCAGGCAGCTTGCACTGCCAACAGAGGATGGGTGCTGACTTCCATAGTATAGAGTCCTCTACTCCCAAATTTTCACTTCAGATGGGCAGTTTCCTCTTTCTATTCCTCCAAGGATTTTGCAGGATATATTTCTGGTTCCCTGGGCCTCCAAACCAGTGATTTAGATACTTGTGTCTGTTTACTAACTGCACTGAAGGATGAGCTAACTATTGGAGCTCCTTACTTTGCTGCTGTCATGCCATCTTTCCTATCCCTGGGTTTTAATAAGTGATAATCCATGATCACTATTTAAAAATTCAAATATTATATATATTTTCACAGTATCACTTTAAAAATCTGTGAGAAGAAAATGAAAATTTTGAAAAGTGTATACTAGAATTTATCTGTTCATCTAATTTGTAACCTTTATGTCACTTCCTCCTTTCTCTTCCAAGTCATGACAACCTTTAAAAAATTTATTCTTACTACTTTGAATAAAAGGGAATCTTTATAATCAAAACATAGTTGTAAAAACCTATTGTTTTCTTAGAACATTCTTCTGAATGATGTGTCACATCTCTCTTTTTAAAAACTAAGATACTATTCCATTATCAAAAAAGGCATGAATGCCCAACTTAAACTTAGGGTTAAGGTAACTTGGAAATCTAAAGAAATAATGAAAGTGAATTAGAACCAGGTCAACAGATAGAATGAATATATATATATTATATATTTAATATATAAAAGATACCTAGAGGATTTTTGCCAACTTTGTTAAATATGCATCTTCTAATATTAAATCAAGGTAGGGTGATTTTAGATAAAAGTATGAAAAGTAAATATTATCTGCCTCATTTTATTTGCAGTCACCATGCCAACATGAATTCATGGTTTGGATAATGAGAAAACATGGCCATTGAGCATCATATAACATGCTTCAGAGAGCATCCCACATAGAGGTTGCCATGGAGGCTGGGTGTCCAGGGCTTAGGCTTGCCTCCAACCACAGATCCTCTGGTGTTACCAGTTTTACATATTGAATGACAGTTGTTTAAAGAATACTGTCCTTGATTGCTTTTTTCCATATAGGGCATTTAAAGACAGATATTTCATCCTTTCCATTTTTTGTCATGTGAAGAAACAAATGCACATTTTCTGTAAATATCCCCATACCCAAGTGCAAAAAAGAGCAGGGCTAGGGGTTGGTCTTCTTGCACTGATGTACCAATCTTAAAAATTTATATAGGGAACCAGCTGTGGTTCAATTGGAAGGGCTCTGGTTTGCCACATGGGAGGCCCTGGGTTTGGTTCCTGGGGCCTCCTGGAGAGGGTCTCCTGGAGAAGGCAAGCCACCATGTGGTGAGCTGACTCAGCAGAATGGTGCAGCAGGGGGAGACAAGCAGACACAGAAAAATGCAAAGCAAATGAATACAACAAGCACAAGCAGCAAGGGGGGCATATATAAATAAATAAAAATAAATCTTTAAAAAATTATATACACATTTTTCTGTTTGTGGATAAAATTACCAGGAGAAAAATTGGTACATGGGGAAAAATTCATTTTAAACTATGACTAAATGGAATTGAATACAAGCATAACTAAGGTTCCTTATGCCAAAAAGTGTTAAGATGTTACATAGGTCTTTTAGCTCAGTGAAAACTGAGAAATTAAATAATATACATTGCTATATTTTTCAGTTTGCTCCTGATTTTTGCAAACTGTGATTTGATAGTAAGAATAAATGAGGTATTTCTTATAATACCTTGGTTTTGTGGAAAATGTATTGTATCTGCACAGCCATCTTCTCTAGAAGGCTACTTTCATAACTGCTGAACACAATATACTGTCTATAGGCAATTCAGAAAATTGCTGAAAATATCTTTTCAAAATTTAATTCCCCCCAAAAAACTGTCTTCCAAATTTACTAGCATCACTGACTTACCAGTTATTTTTCTTGTTCATAAAGTGAAATTTAAGGCAATTAATTTAGGTATGGGAAGGTTCTAACAGCACTAATGATAGCTGGAAATACGAGTTGGTCACTTTCCATTTTGTTTAACAAAACAAATAAGATTATTTGTTGACTATCAGTTGGTTTACTATTCTAATGAACACAATATTTATCTAGAAATGTACACTTAGTTATTTGTATCCCAAATTGAATTACATACCACTGTAGGAAATGAGATGAAAATTATAAAAGGAACCCACCAAAACAAAATCAAACAAACTTTGGCTTAAATTGGAAAGAATAGGATCATGAAATATACTCAGACAATATCTTGCCACAACAGAGGAAAGATTCTCCATTCTAGAAAAATTTCCATGAAAATGTCCAGTAATTAATGATATGAGGAAACCCTGAGTGACCAGAAACAGAGGGAGTCTTAGAAAGAACCAAGACAACATAAGATTCCAATAAACACACGATACCATGGTGATGTAGAACTTTGGTCATAAAGGGATGCTACAGATCAATGGTATTACTTGTAGGAACATATATTTAACTGAGTTCAAATATTCACTAATGCATATTTTCTTTTTACTAGAAATAGGTAAATATCCCATTCTTTCCATTCATAAAAGTCAGTTTAGGAGAAATACACATGCTGCTTCCTATGTCAATTTTCCCTTTTCTAAGCACCCATGACCTGATGATCTGTTTCCTACATGTTGTCTCAGGGCAAAGGCTTTCATCCTTCAGAAAGCACAAAATCTATCCTTTCAGTGAAGAAAATGTGATGAAGTAATGCTTATAGTAGTTTAGGAAGAAGTACATGGATCATTTTGTGTACAAATAATTCATAAAATGTGCAAAATGCTCTCTAGTAATAAAAATCTCAAACTTATAGGTGAATATAAAAATGTGCATTACTAAATATTTTAAGTTGGTGAAAAATATGTTTCTTCCATTTACATTAGAATTGAGTGAAGTGGAAAAATATCAAGAGAAGAAAAACAAGCAAATGACCCAACTGTCACCTCTTAGAACAAATTTATGATGAAAGCTACTCTGAATGGACTTGGGTAGAGAAAGGAATAGATTCCCCATGCTAGAAAATAAGTAACAAATTGGCCTGAAGGTAAAAGCAGTGATTAAACATGGGGTGAACAGGAAAATGGAGAGATTATCCTGAAATTTAAAACAAAAAAGTGAGATAGAAACTTTGCACATAAAAACACTTTCCAGATAAATCCCACAATCCCTCTGTTATATATGCTTTTCTGATTAAACTGTCATATGCCAACATTCTAACTTGATGTAGTCATTTCCTTCTGTTTTACTTGGGGAAAGCTCATTCCTCATTCAGATCTCATAAAATCTAGGCCTTCATTGATGATGATATTTGTAAAGTAGACAATACAGGAGAAAAATAAAGTAGCTTATAGAGTTTGATGAAAGGGTAATATGAAGAATAAGAGAAGTTTAACTTAGGCATAACCAACTTTTCTTAGATTTCCTAATGTGAATGGAGACAAAGTGAAATAATAAAAGATATGGTATTAAAAATATTATCTCTAGTAGTAGATGTTTAAAGAATCACTCAAACAATCATGATCAACCTATGAATCTTAGGGACAGCTTAGAGAAATACAAACCAAAGTTGAGAACATAGCTTTGGTGTTAAAGGGCTGCTCTAGAAAAATGAGCTCCAGCCTTGGGGAATTAGAGAATTAGACATGCTACTTTCTCTCCTATGTGACCCTCCTTCTACCTGACCTCCCTTGCTCATGCCCAGTTCCTTCCCCTGAAGAATGCTCTTTCCTTTCAAAGCCAGAAACAGCTGTGTTTCCATTGAAGGAGAATGCAAAAATAGTCCATATTAAGACAAAAGTACTTATGTAAATGAATTCCTCAGTTAAAATATGCATAACAATTTTAATTGTAAAGTTAAGTATTGATTCTTTCATCTAAATTATATTCTGAAGGAGAAAATATGGCCCATTAATCAAAAATATGAGAAAACAAGACCAAGAAAACAGGTGATTTGACTATTGAAGAATAGAATCAGGGAATTACCTGTTCTCACAGATAAACAAAAATTTGCATTTTAGGAAACTCCATAATAATGTACCTAGTCACAGTTACCAGAACCCACTGACAGACCAGCAACACTGAGGGAGGATTTAAAACACATAACATGGCAACTTAGAATATTTGTCCAAAAACGGACTCTCTCAAAGGTCTGGTACCAGTATTGTGTCATTCTTAAGGACAAATGTGGGTAGAGCAGGACTATACAGATCAAATAATCCTATTTTTTCTCCTGAGAATTATGCTGCACTCCGCTGCTACTAATCTCATTGCATGTTATGCTAATGTCACCTCAGACCTCAAAGGAGTTTGGGGTCAGAGTTTGGCTGCAGAAGTAGGTTCAAAAAAGGAGGGACAGGGATGAGCTGCTCACTATCAGAGGAAGATCTTTGTCAGGGCCTCACATTCCTCCAAGTCAAAACTCATGAGCCCTTTCTTTCTCATGTGACTGACTTCCTTTGAAAGAGTAAGCCCAGTCCTGGGTCTCTTAAGCCTGAAATGCTTTCTCCCTCTTTCCCTCTATTCCTAGGTCTTCTCACCACTTGATATCTATTTTTCTCTAAGGTGTGACTGAATTTCCTTGAGTGGCCTCAAAGATTCTGCAGTGTTCACTGGAAATCCCTAAATGTAGATAGTTTACTACCACTCAAAGGGAAAATCACAGTACTTGGGGAAAATGACAATATTTAGGACAGAATCCCTCAGTAATTGCTGATAGAGGAGTTAAGAAGGCACTGCAGAAAGTTCTTTGTGGAGACAGGTCTATGTGTTAATGAATGACTGTGAAGGCTCAGATACCTGGATGAGACATGGCACAACTGGATAAATCCTGAGGTTTCTTAGATAATGTCCAAAGATTTTGATGTGAATTGTCATGGTGTCAAGCTGGAAATGGAGTCATTTTACCAAAGGGAGAGGGATTCTGGGGACGTGCTTCATGAAACAGCCCATATAAGGGAAGGGCAAGATGGACATTCCAGGACCTCATTTGCTCTCTGGATTTTCCTTAAATCCTGCTCTTGGTGTTTTAGAAGACAAGAGAATTGCACCATGAAATGAAAAGAATGTACTGTGAATATTAAAATCCCAATGAGCATGATATCTCATTCCCAATTTTATGTGATAATCATTGGCAAGCATTTTCTCAGGAAACCTATTGACATGTTCTAAGTAAATTTCATACATATATATACATATTCAATGTGTGTATATGCAGGAAAGGCTTATCAATATTGGGGTGATTATAAGAGGTGATTAGGCAGTTTGGGAAGACAGATGCCATGGCAGGCTTCAGGAAAAGACATTAGCATCCTACTACACTGATCTATTAGGAACTTGATCCTGTTTTCTTTTATATCTGTTAATGATATTTATATAGAGATAGAGCAAACATATCATTGAAAAAAATAATAGGTCTTTATCATTTATACACATTTTTCTATAGATTTGAATTATGTATAACTGTGTATAATAGCACATCTTACCAAGAATAATCATAGGAATTCAGGTGGTATATTCTCAGATTTCATAAGCCTTAATATTTTCATTCACATTTTTGCTGCCTTGGGAGTGATGAATGGAAGGCTGGCCTCAACTGGTCCTGTCAACCAGACATATACTAATTGCCAGTGCAGCATGATGGTCTCAGGATGATCACATTCCTTACTTGTGGCTCAGGAATCCCAAAAATAGTGATCTAAAAAACATGAAGTAGAAGATGCCAGTTTATCACCTTCTGAATTATAAACCAGGATTGTGAGACTTATTCCCTCTTCTATAGTTCATAGAAGTCACAAAGCTCTCTCAGTTTCAAGTGGAGTGGACACAACTTCACCCCTCTACAGAAGGTTCATCTTCATGACATATATACTCATCCAAGAACCTAATTTTCTCTACTGAAGGCAAAAATTTGCTACAAGCTGGGACTCAAGGAGCATAGACCTAACTGGACTTGGATTAATTACTGTGGTCAGTAATTTGTCTCCTCTGACAAAGGTGCATGCAAGACAGCATCACCCAAACCTGCACTGTGGTTCTCAGAGCCACTAAATGTTCCAGGACATGTGGGCTGATCTGTGACCCCATGCATGTCACTTTGGGTGTACATATTTAAAAGGATTCTCACTGCCCACATCTCACCATAGCCTGGACTGTTTACTCACCACCAGGGGTGTGGGGTGGGTTCTGGGTAGTTGGAGCATATATGGTTTTGTGTTTTCTCCCCAAGCCCTTCCAGTTATTTTCCCCACCCCAAATAAAGGCATCCCTACATAGATAAAACTGCAAGTCCCTGTGACTGGTGACTGATCAGTGGATCTTGCACTAGGATGTTAACTTGTGTTTCCAGAAGCTTGCCATGGCATCTATTTCCCAAAACTGTCTAATCACTTCCCATAATCACCCCAATATCAATCAGCCTTTCATGCCTTGTAGAACACATCTTTAGGGTCTGTTTCCAATCATTTTGGCTTGTGAGCCATTCACTTCATTCCTTAGAAACCAGCTGCCTTTCCCTTGCTGCACATTGACATGCCTCATAAAAAAACTCCTCTGGTGGTGAGTGCAGAGGTCAAGCCTGAGCTGTGCTATCTCTCCTCCTGCTACCAAGGATGAGGACTTGGCCAGGACTAGGACTGGAACCATCTCAACTTCCCATCACCAAAGATGAGGACCCCGTGTAAGCCCCCTAAATAAATGCTCATTACTTAACAAGATAGACTTGTACAAGTCTTTCCTTGGTCTGACATCCCTACAAGTTTAGCAGGAAGAGGTACTTATATCGATTGCAAGATGGCATATGGTTGAAGATTACCTTCCAGTCTTCCCCAGGGCATGATCCCTGCAGCAGGAGAGGGGGTTTTAAGGGAGGAGATTTGGAGAG
>PVKH010035344.1:0-11746 GCA_004027955.1 Chaetophractus vellerosus | reverse complement strand
TATTTTCCTCTAACATTCACTTGCCTGTTCCTCCTTCTAATTTCTGTGCCTCTGTCACCATATCATCCCCATCACCTTTGTCCTACCAACTTCTTATCTAAGGCAGACCAACATTTGATTTGTCTTCTCTTTACTTAGCTCTCTCTAGAAGAGGTCCTTTTCCCTGTACAGTAGGGGCCTTAGAATTTCTAGATATAACAGTTTAAAGGCAGTATTCTTGTTAAAAAGGCATGTCAAATGATATATCTTGAACCTGCATTTGCAGAACTTATGCTGTGTTGCTGTTCAGTGTTGGCTTATTTGAAGGGGCTTGGTGAAGGTGGGTGTGCTAAGTAGTTCATACATGATACTAAGGCCCCATGTTTATCCCTTCAGATCTATTCTCCACTCTACTCCACTCTGCTCTGTGCTCCAGGAGGCAGACCCCTAGGGACTGTTTGCCCAAGCTTCTTTTTCCTCTTTTTTCTGGGTTTGGTCTGCCTCTGGATGAAAGGTGATAGGGTTGAAGCAAAGAGAGATAGGGCTATTGATTCTCTCCACCTCTAGGTCACTCCTTGCCAGGCTATGGTTTAGCCAGTGGTCGTGCTCCTCTAAGGCTGTCACTTCTCTCCAGTAACCTTTCTTCCAAGGCTACAGCTCTTATCAAATTTCAGTAATACCACTGCCTCCCCTCCCCTCTCCAGCACCAGGTACGGGGACAGCTTTCCATTTTTGCTAGTCTCTGGGTATTTCATCATCCCTTAATCCTTCCCACACCTCTAGAAAGCGTCCCTTCAGCAAAAGGTCTTCAATTAGACCAATTGAGTGTATCATCCCTTTACTGTCAGGACTTTGGTGTCCCATTAGCACTGCCAGCACCATCCTGGAACTGACACCTCTCCCCCATGAGAACATGGCATCAGGTGTAACTAGAATTTCTACTGTATCCCAGTTCTTCAATATCCTGAAGAACTTTAGTGATGCCTTTACTATAACCACCAGTCCATTGTTACTATTTCATCATATACATTCAATCCACATTATTCATGGATTCCATGTTTGTGAATTTGAATACTCTAATGTTCTAATATTTTGAGTGTGTATTCTTTGTTTTTAATTTGAATACCTCGTCTACCCTGTTATTGTCATTTGGATGTCATTTGCATGATTGATAACTGGGTCAGCCTTGCCTCACTGTCCCCTGCCTGATGGAATCAATGAAATTTCTGGATTTGTCTAGGACTCCTTTTCTCCTAGGGAGCCCTTTTGGAGCATCTTTCATCACTATCTTTCTCTAATGTCTGCGAAGATGGAGGAAAATAGAGCTGTATAAACTCACAAAAAGCTTAGTGCAACTCTCTACAACCTAGCTATTTCCCTTGTTTTTGTGTGTTCCTTTTCTGCAAAATTGTAACAAGTAGATGAGGATGGGGATTCTCATCATCTTATACAGACTATTTTTCACTTTGAGAAAAGTTTAAAAGCAAACTTGAAAAGTACTAAGTAAACAAGAATCTGCAAAAGTGTGTCAGATGCCCCAATGGCTTAATTCTGTGTAAAACAATGTAACTTCCTCCCTTATTTCTTTCTGTATAGGTTTGAAGAGGGACTTTGGAAAAGGAGGAAAGAAAGCCTAAGAGTTTTCTAATTTAGATGATTAGATGTATCTTTATTCTGATGCATCTTTATTCTTGACTACTCAAGCAAACTGGGGTAAAATAAAACAATATAACACTTCTTATAGACACCAATGTCCTCTGCCCCAAGAACACCCTGGGACTTCCATTTCCTACCCCATCGATGCATTTAAGCCTGGAGTTTTTGCCCCAAATGCCATCACTCCTTTCAGCAGTTTATCTGTTCTACCAACTCTTTGCATTAACTTTTCACTACACATAATCAAATGTAATAATCATGCTTTGATGCCTCCATCCTTTGGAAAATTGGGCATTTTCTATTAAAAGGGCATCTACTTCCAGCCACTTTGCCTTCAGTGACACATTGTTTATAGCAGACTTCTGAAACAAATGTTGCATTTACTTTTTAGTAACATTGTTTTCCTCTCATCCTCTTTCACATCATGGTTGACACTACCAGTCAAGAATTACTGGTTGCATTGCTTCCACATTTGAGTCTGCTTCTTCCCCTGTGTACTTGCCTAATAACATCAAGGCAGTTTTCCTAGCAGCTCTCAAAAGTCTCTTAGAACTCGGCTCTGCAGGTGCAAGAGCAATTTCCCTTTTCAGCAGACTGCTCATGCTCTCAGTTTCCTGATTTATTTGGGGTTGTTTTCTGCTTCCTCCTTTGACAGATTTTGACCATATTCTTGCTCATCTCTGTGTCTTTTCTTCTGTCTCATGGCTCAACAAAACTTGAATCTTTTCTTTTAAAATTTCTCCTGATTTCTCCTGACATATTTTCCTGTTTTTTTTTTCTTTTTCGGAACTGTCCCACAGAAATTTCTGCGATGATAGAATGTTTTATATCTGCACTAGCCAATAAAGTAGCCACTAGCCACATGTGCCTATTGATCACTCGAAATGTGGATAGTGCATCTAAAGAAATATATTATTTAATTTCAATAAATTTTAATTTAACATATGGCTAATGGCTACTCTATCAGACAGTGTTATGCATCTAAGAAACATTTTTATATAAAAGTCATTGGCACTAAAATCACTTTTCTACTCTCCCTTTTTCATTGCTGCCTTCTAACGTTGGTTCTAATATGCTTTACTCCTTTCACCCCATTTATTCAAAAGATATTTGTAGGATATCGACTCTATCATGGTACTAGTGCTTGGAACTGGTGACAAGGGGATAAATAAATAAGGGTGTCCTTAATGGAAGTAGTGCTGTGTGCTTGCTCTCTATGTCCAGGATGCTATTTCTGACTTCACTGCATATTCAGATGATTTAAGCCACATGTCCAGCATGGCTTTGACTGTCCTTTGCCCATCCCTGCCTGTATCTAGCCTGCAATAGGCCTCCTTATCCTCCCTATCACAATATGTTACACACATAAATCTCCTAGTCCTTCATTTTGTCGGAAGGCTTTCTGGTCCAAAGAAAAAGTTAAACAAAAACTTGATGTCTTTTGTATAGACTGTTTTATTCCAGAAGAAACATAAAATCATAGAAACACAGAGCTAGAAGTACAGCTCCTATTCCTGCCAGAATGTCATAAAACTTATGATTGAATACCTTGAGGGACAGGGAGCTCACTATCTACCAAAGCAAGCCAATTCCTTGCCAGGGCTTCTGTCAATGGAAAGTTCTTAATCTGCTAAGAAGTAACCGACCACCCTCTGGTTTCCTCCATCCATCTTAGTTATGCCTTTCACCTCTGTGAAGTGGCCTGTCACTGGGGAAAATGGGGTGGGGTTCCAGGTAGGGTTGAGGTTTTGCTTTCAATACAACCTTTCTTTTCCAAGTAGCACCCAGATAAGTGTCACTTTATCATGGATATAAATATCGTCTACCAGGTGATTCCTGGTGAAAAGCTTCAGAACTACCAGTCTGGGGTGACCTGGAACAGATCTAATTCCTCCAGTCAATGACAGCTTTTCCCATATTTTCAAATAGTCTATCCCTCAGGAGTCTTTTCTATTCCAGGCTAACTATCTCTATTCCTTCATTTATTCTTCATGCCATAATTTCAAGTTCCCTCATCAGTCTCCCTCCTTTGGATCTATTGCCAAGTTCCCTCACTCAAGTATTGTAAGTTGGATTTTCTCGTATTATATTCAAACATCTAGTTGGATGGTTTCCAGGTATGAGAGATGGATTTAAGGGTCCCAAAATGATGCTGAAGTGAGGGATAACACCACAGCTAAGGTCTCTTGGCTTCAAGTCCGCATTTTGTGTTCTTCAGTGTATGATCGGAAAAGACTTGCTGACACCTGGGAAGTCTTTGGTGGGAAACCTAATCTCACATGAATCTTTTGAATAGTCTTCATAATCCTGTCTTCAAAACACAGCACTTACCTTTGATGAAGACGTGGAATGAGTGGGGGAGGGGTCCTGCCGAGAGGAAAGAAAAGGAGAGGATAAGCCTCCCGACCCCAGTCAGAGTTTTTGGCACATCTGATCTCGTTGACAAAAGAAATTCAAAGATTAGTTTTCCTGTTATGGTCGGGTTTCGTTCACGTGTATTCTCCTTCCAGCTTCCAATATCTTAGAGGATAGACAGATGTTTGAGATAGAGAGCTAGAGATAAATGATAGAAAGCTAGATCACACATGCATACGGGCACATAAACAAACAATGAACCTACATAGATGGTAGAGAGAGGACTGTGTGTCATCATTCTAATTCTATTCTGTTATTTCCTTTGCAAGTTTGTTTTGTTTTGTTTTGTTTTTTTTCATGCAAGGCATTTGCTATATTTCCCACTGCGGCTTACCACCGACTTTCTCTTCCCTATTACACAGCTTAAAAATGGCCAGTAAGGCACAGGGTGTATCTCTCCTCTCTGCCTCTGTCTTGGCCTTTTCATTCTTCTGTCTTTTGCGTGGTGCCTGTTTAGGGTGAGTAGTAATGCACAGCACAATGCAAAATGTTTTCCCAGGGGACAATAATAACCTGATGGGGCCTCATTGTGGGGCGAGGTCAGAAAAGACAGAAGGCAATTTGGGTTTCGACAAATACCTGCCTGTCAGGTCCTTGCTGTTGTCTTAAAAATAGCTCCCACATATCAGGACATATTTTAGAGCTAAGTTAAAAGCACATTTGCTTGTTCAGAGCATCTCTTATGGGGCTGAAAATGCTGAGGCCATGGAAAACAAAGTTGGGAGTATTTATTTGTACCTTGCACTTACTCCAAAATTCCCTCAAGGAATGACTTTGCAGCAATTTAGGCCCAAATATCGAGCAAATAGAAAAATGGGTGATTTTTCCCACTCTCACACAACTTGTCTCTTACCACCTGCTCACTTGGATAACAATTGTAAGAGATGGTGAATTAGTAACCGAAATCTTCATCTTCAGCAACCTCCGAGACTTTCTCAGCCCAGTGGAAAATGTTATTGCATCTAAATCAGGCCTGTCTGTCTCTAAATTATTCCATTCCAGCACCTCCTTTTTTCCTCAGTGGTGCTTTTCATATCCAGGATTATTAACATATAAGATGAGAAAAATCAGTTGAATGCCACATGTTAAAAAACAACCTAATTGTGATTGTTTGGAGTTTTAAGAAACATAAAATCTACTTATCTGATATTTATGTTAAAATCACCTAAATTCTATTTATGCATCACATGAAAATAAAACATATTACAATTTTGTTCCAGAATATTACCAAAACAAGACAGAGGCTGGAGTAGAAAGAAACACACAGACTCGGTGATACTGACAGAGACAAAGGCAGAAGCACAAGCAGGCACAATGCAAAAGACAGAAGAATGAAAGGGTCAAGACAGGGACAGAGAGAGCAAGAGATTCACCCACAGCAGACATCAATGGTGCGTCTCTACCAAGGATGTTTGTCTGACCACCAAACACGATCATGTTCACGCATGAAAACTTAAATGGTATTAGTTGTTTAACAAATGCTTGAGGTCATTTTTGTTGTTATCATTCTCACTGACCTTGATTGGATGCCAAACAGGTCAGATCACCTTTTTCCCCTTTTGTTTATTAATACTTTTACTCAATTCAATCTGTTGGAATAATGTGGACCAAGAAAGCTCTCATTGCTTTCAGGGATCATTCCATGAGTTACATAAGACATATACTCAAGTATTTCTCAAGCATAAACCTCTCTGAGCTCAGTAGGGCCACATCTTGGAGTTTATAGCAAGAATTTCTGTGAGCTTCAGATTCAGGAAGGGTGAATTTGTTTTCATGCTCCTGGATGGATTCTTGCCCTGTGAAGACAAGTACTCCATCACTGTCTTCTTAAGTATAATGAACTGAATAATAACATCAGGTCTTGTGTTTTCATTTGTGTTACAGCTACTGGTCTTCTCTTGTTGTCCTCCAAATGCCTAGTATAGTGCTTGGCATGAAGTAAGTCCTCAGTGAACACTTGATAGAGTGGATTGAACGGAATACACAAGAAGGAATGGAGCAATAGCTCTGTGCTACCATATTGCTGACATTACCTTGTCACTGCTCTTGTCCCAAGCACTTAAAGCATCCTTACTCAGGCAGGGTGAAAGCTCACCTCTTTGGCAGTGGGTTTTACAGTGGGTTTTATTTAGTAAAGCTTAGCACCAATGGGCATTAAGAAATCAACAACATGAACATACTTTTCCTCCTTACTTAGGTTACTTAATCAGGTCACCCCGAGCTCCCTTGGAAGAGGCAAACCAGCCATGGAAATCAGACTGAGGCATACATTGGTGTACACACCTGCCTGGGTGGGGAGCTTTGCATGAGGAAATGTGCCCACATGTTAGGAGGTCTGCACTCTACACTCAGACCTACAGTAAGTGACATCTTGGTGGGGAAAATGATCTCCTTGTGTCACAAGTTCCTACCATTTAGAGCTGATGTTTGTTGAGCGTCTGCTGTGGGCCAGGCACTGTATTAGTGTGTGACGACTCACAGAGCAGTTACAAGCATTCTTTCATTCATTTATTCATTCAGTAGATATTCCTGGAGTGCCTCCTATGTACCAGGCATTAAGGAAACACAGCAATGACCCAAACAAACAAAAATCCTGGCCTTAATGGTGGTGGAGATAGATAAAAAGTAAGATCAATGAAGAAAATGTACAGCATGTTCAATAGTAACGAGTGCTGAAGAGAAAGGTAAAGCCGGGAAGGAGATGGGAAGTTTGGAGGATTTTGTTTCACTTCTTAGAATAGGAATATTTTGGTGATGTTGCTTTGATTTTTTTTTTTTTAGATAGCATGGTTGGGAGAGGATTCACTGAGAAGGTAGTGTGGGAGGCAAATCCTGAAGGTGGCAAGGGTAAGCCATGCAGTGTCTGGAGGAAGAGTATCTTGGGCAGAGGGACAAGCAAGAACAAAGGGGCTAAGTCAGAATAATAACTATGGCAGGATGTTCTACTATACAATGAAGGGCATTATTTAAAGTAATATGGCATTATCACAGAAAAATTAATGATCATATTTTCAAATAAATTTTATAGTGAATAATTTTAGATATACAGAAAAATTGCAAAGATTGCACAGAGTATTTACTCCTCACCCAAATGTCCCCCACTGTTAACATCTCATATCTCTATGATATGTTTGTCAAAATTAAGATACCAACTTATTTTCCACTAGTGTCCTTTTTGTGTTCCAGGATGAAATCCAGAACACAACATTAAATTTAGGATTTTACTTTCAGTCAGAGAAGCTGTATGTTTATAGAAAAATTGTTCATAGAATAGAGTGTCCCATATACCACCTTATTATTAGCTCCTTGTATTAGTGTGGTACATTTGTTACAATTCATGAAAGAATATTTTTATCATTAACTGCAATTAGGAAATTTTAAACTCAGTTGTTTGACAAGTTCCATTTCCTTGTACCACAGGGCATTTTAAAGACAGTTGGCAAAACACTAAGCCATTGAGTCACTCTTAAGTGGAGTCAAAAATGTTAGAAAGAACTCAGGACAGGAGTCAGGAGCTTTGAGTTTTCATCCAAGCTCTGCCACTAACTGGCTGTGTGTCCTTGGAAACTCACTTTGCCTCTCCAGATCTGATGCAGATTCCTCCTGTATAAAGTTTAGAATTATATTTCTAAGATCTCCCCAATCTCTTAAATTCTGTGATGTGCTAGCATGTACATGGCATCAATGTGTTAACATATTGAAACACCAAGAATTAGGCAACTGATCTCCCTAATGCAGAGCAGGGAGTTGTTGTCCAACCAGATTAGGCTATCGAGAGTTTCAGTGCCATCCCTGCCTCTTCCCATCACAACTCTATCCCCTTCCTCCATCCACCCCATATGCCATCTTCCTAAATCCTATTCTAGTCAGTAGGTATTAAAGGCTAACCCTTTAATGGACAAGAGACTATTCTCAGTGTTTTACATGTGTATCTGTTTAAAATTTCAAAGCATCATTATGAGGTAGGTGCTATATTTTCCTGGTTTTTACCAATTATTGTAGATACACTCTCAGCACCCCCAAAGATGTTCATGTCCTAATCTCTGGAATCTGTGGATATGTTACCATGCATGCCAAAAGAGACTTTGCAGGTGTAAATAAGGTAAGGATCTTAGATGGGAGATTAACCTGGATTATCTGGGTGGGAATGATGTACTCACAAGGATCTTTATAAGCAGGAGACTAGAAATCAGAGTAGAAAGAAAATGCTACATGACTGGTTTTAGAGATGGAGGAAGGAGCCATGAGCCAAGAAATGTAGGCAGCCTTTAGAAGCTGAAAAAGGCAAGAAATGGATGCCCTCCAAGAGTCTCCAGAAAGAACACAGCCTTGGGGACCCATTTTTGACTTCTGATCTCCAGACCTGTAGGAAATAAATTTGTGTTGTTTTAAGCAACTAAGTCTGTAGTAATTTGTTATAGCAGCAATAAGGAGCTGATACATCATGAAGGTTAAAAAAGTGTCCAAGATTGCATAGCTGGTAAATGGTACATTCCAGATTTGAATGCAGGTAGTTTGTATCCAGAACCTGCCTTTAAAACTACTAGGCTGTAGTGAAGACCTTGAAATCTCTCTTCTTTCAGTGTGATTAAATATAAGAGTGTGTCAAAGCATAAAAGCAGTAAAATATGTGTACAAGCTTATCAGAAGACAGAACAGAAATCATTCCTGAGCAGTTCCTTCTCCCTCCCTCAAATGCCTCGTCTCTTTCTTTTCAATGTCATCTCCCTCCATTTGTCCACCTCATTCCGCCCCAAATTTTTTTTCATTCCCCCTCTCCTTGTCCTTTCTGCCTCCCTCATGCTTACAAAGTGCAAGGTACTGTGTTGGCATTAAAGAGAAACTCAGGACATCAGACTCAAGTTCTATATCTTCAATTATCGAATCATTTGTTTATAAATTTATGAGTGTTTGTGATGTCCTAGGTACTTTATATTATGTATTACACAGTTTCTCAATTGAAAAATAGTCATGCATGAAAATCAATATAGGGTAGTGGGAAGAGTAAGTGCTTTGCTATCAGACCACCCTGGGCTTGAACCCCGCTCATCAACCACTACCTGAGTGACTTTAGAAATTCCCCTCAATTTCTCAGTGGACAAATTCCTTCATCCATTACATAAAGAGAGTCTGTTTACCTTCCTGTTTGTTGTGGGACATCAACAGAAGGGAGTATATAAAAGGACTTAGTAAGATCTATAGAAGAGGGCTGATGTCTGGTACCTGCTGATGGAATTTAGATCAGAGAATTTACACTTTTAATTGGAAAGGTAAGATGCAAAAGGAGCTGGTAAAGTAAACCTCATACCAGAATACCGCTTTACCGCAATTAATCTGCACACCATATTAGACCCACTTTATACATTTGGAAAAACTGAAACATGGAGAAGTAAAGTAACTAACGTTACGGGAGAACTTAGTGGCCAACTCTCAGGTCTTGAGAATTCAAAACCAGATCTTTTTCCATCACACTGTGGATCAGCTGAGAGCTCTATCCAACTAGTTAACAACTGGCAGGGTGAGAGCCTCACATTCTACAAGCAAGTCTTAGACATGTAGGGAGGAGAGATGGTGTAGAGTCAGATGGACCTAAGAGAGCTGCAGGATACCTAAGATATATTTCAGTTTAGCAAGCTGTTCCTCTGACTTTTCTGCTGCTAATTTCAGACTTGTTTAGATTCTGGTTTTCTGAAGGTGCAACAAAGAAACCTTAAGAAAAAAAAAATGGAGCCAGTGCTCTACGCCCAAGGGAACACAAAATAATCTCTCCAGGAAGTAATGAAGACTCAGGGCTGCTCCTCTTCCTAATTTTTTGTTGTTGTTGCTTAGCCATATTGCTAAGTTGGGGAATAGATAGCAGAGATCAATTTAATACTATATGTACTTGCTTATTCTCCTAATAATCAATTTCCAATGAAAACCAGAGTACCGGTATTTCGCCTATATTAGAGAACATTCTGTAAATTTCTGAGGTCGAGCATTTGGAAGTCTAAATTCACGTTCTAGAGTTCAGTGCCTCTGCTAATTTATATTTAGTTTTATGTATTCTAAATATGCAAACATTTAAATTTAAATGAAAAACAGTAATATTAATTGTGATAAAGCACATCCATTTTCTAAGCCCTGTAAAAGCTATTGCATATTTCTGGGAATTCAACTAAATAATATGTAATATGATTAAGCATCCATGTGGCATTTAAATAACTTATAAAAATATAGCAGGGAAACAAATAAAGAATTCCAAATATAACAAATTTTCTTTTTGAACTATTTTTCCTTAATACTGAATCAATCCAATTTGGGAAGGTTACATATACTTAAGCACATGATATCATATAATAAATCAAGTTAAATGAAAAATACATAATTCCTTTCTACAGAGTATGATTTCATTACTTAATTCATCTTCCACCCTTCTGACAGAGAGCTTCAATATGAATCTAAGCTCCAATTCACAATGCACAAACTATAGCTATTTATTATAATATTGTGTCATTTGTCACTTTTATGGAATTCAGTGTATTTTTCAGGCTGTAAAATGGGCCAGAGTGATTGAGAAATGATGTATGCTATCATTATTCCTTATTTCTAGTGCTTGAATTGCATCTACTCTCCCCAACAGGCCTAATTTATTAGGTGAATAAATAACAATATGCTTCAATAATGTATATCTATGGAGACTTCATTAGCTGCCCAGGAGATGCTAGCCTGATTTTAAATAATTGAAACACGCATGTGATGGAGTCCAATGGACTTGAGATGATTGGGATATAAATATACAGTAAAGCAGAGTGGTAGAGGGAAGAGGCTTTCAGAATAAATTGGAATTGAAGGGATACATTCAAATGACAGTAAATGTTCTTTGTAAAAGTATAGAGCTTTAGAGGTTTCTTCTCTCAAAGTAGAAATGGAAGCTAAGAGTGGAAGGTGAGCAGATTTGTTTATTTGCTTCAAATCCCAAACAGACTGTCCTACAACTTGCAGCAGACTCATTCTTAATAAAGTGCCTGTAAGGCTGGTCATATTCACTAATAATTAAGTTCCAAAGCCAGCCCATTGCAGAGTTCCATAGTCAATAACGTGGCCAAGGAGTGGAGGAGATAGTTCCCCTAAAAGTTAAAACTCTATCTCCTACTAATTGACATTACTCAATTGCTATGTTAAATGAGTTTTGTGTTCTTAATTAAACATCTTATAGCATTCTGTCTGTAATATACACATGATGAAATAACTTTAAATCTACAGACAAAAAACTTTCAGCTCAGTATCATCTCAGAAGATTCTAGAACAGTTTGTGTCAGTGGCCATTTATATTATATACAGGTTAGATAGTTTATACAGATAAACCTACTAAAATTTCCAACATCCCCCAGCTGACATATTTTGGCTGAAAATGCATTTTTGGAAGGATAAAGTTTACTTTGTCTCTAAAATAGACTCGGAAGTTCCTTCCTTCTTATTGGGAAAAAAGTTGTCTCTCAAAGGATGAGTAGATGCTAAAAGGAGAGCATTTATTTCTTCTCTACAAACAAACTGGGAAATTCCTTCTCTCTAACTGAGCAGGAAAAACAGCCCTCAAAGCAAGAAATAGTTGCTAACGAAATAACACTTCTACAGCAAAAATTGCATGTGTGCGATGCGGGATGTGTGTGCAAGGGATGTGTGGTGTGTGGGGAGTGAGGTGACGAGGGGATCG
>PVKH010035343.1:0-11743 GCA_004027955.1 Chaetophractus vellerosus | reverse complement strand
TATGCGATCCAAGAAACTACTGCCTGCCACAAGATGTTGAAGAAGTTTTCCTACATTTTCTTATAGTTTTATGGTCCTGGCTTTTATATTTAGGTCTTTGATCCGTTTTGAGTTGATTCTTATATAGGGAATGTGAATAGGGGTCCTCTTTCATTCTTTTGCTCATGGATATCTAGTTCTCCCAGCACCATTTGTTTGAAGAGACTGTTTTGTCCCAGTAACCTGGACTTGGTAGGTTTGTCAAAACCAGTTGGCCATAAAGATCAATTCTATTCCGCTGATCAGTGTGTCTGTCTTTATGCCAATACTAGGCTGTTTTGACCACTGGAGCTTTGTAATGTGTTTCATTGGCAGGCAGTGAGAGTCCTCTCATGTCGCTCTTATTTTTTAGGATGTTTTTGGCTATTTGGGTGCCCTTTCCCTTCCCTATAAATTTGATAATTGCCTTTTCTTTTTCTGTAAATAGGCTTTTGGAATTTTGATTGGTATTGCATTTAAACTATAAATCAGTTTGGGTAGGATTGACATCTTCACGATATTATCTTCTAATCCATGAACATGGAATATCTTTCCATTTGTTTGTCTTCTTTGATTTCTTTTACCAGTGTTTAGTAGTTTTCTGAATATAGGTCTTGTATATCTTTGGTTACATTGATTCCTAGGTATTTGAGTCTTTTTTTTTGCTACTTTGAATGGAATTTTTTCCCCCTATTTCCTCCTCAGATTGTTCAGTACTAATGTACAGAAACATTATTGTTTTTTGTGTGTTGATCTTGTAACCTGCCACTTTGCTGAACTCATTTATTAGCTTAAGTAGTTTTGTCATAGACATAGTATCTTTATCTGGCTTTCATATTAAGGTGGTATTGGCTTCATAAACTGTGTTGGGTAATTTTCCCTCCTCTTCAATTTTTCGGTTGTCTTAGTTTCTTTTAAATTATTCTTCTTTTATATTAACTTTCCAAAGCATCCCAAACTTTCATAATCTGTTGTTTTATGGCTTTGGTAGCATATTCAGTCAGGAGAATCTCCATGTTTCTCTTGATTGTCTTAATTTCTTTTAAAATATTTTTGAAAGAGTTTAAATAGGATTGGTGTTAATTCTTCTTGAAATGCTTGGTAGTATTCACCTGTGAAGTGATCTGGTCCTGGACTTTCCTTCGTTGGGAAATTCAATCTCTTTAAAACGTGATTGGTTTTTTGAGTTCTTGTATTTTCTTGTAGAGTCTGTGTAGGTTGTTGTGCGTTTCTAGGAATTTGTCCATTTCATCTCAGTTGTCTAGCTTGTTAGCAGTTTCTCATAATATTCTCTTAGGATCCTTTTTATTTATGTGAGGTCATTTGTAATTTTCCCCATTTCATTTCTGATTTTATTTATTTGCATCTTCTCTCCTTTTTTTTTCTTTGTTAGTCTAGCTAACGGCTTTTCAATTTTATTGATCTTATCAAGAACCAGCTTTTAGTTTTGTTGATTTTCTTTTTTTTTTTTCAGTCTTATTTTCATTTATTTCTGTTCTAATCTTCTGCTTGCTTTGGGAATGGTTTGCTGATCTTTTTCTGTTTTCTCCAGTTGTTTATTTAGATATTTCATTTTGCTCTTCTTTTTCTTTTTTTAAAAGATTTGTTTTTTATTTATTACATATCCCCGCCTTTCTGCTTGTTCTTGCTGTGTTCATCCTTGTGTTCTTCTTTGTCTGCCCATCTCCCCCTGCTGCAGCGACCTGCCGAGTCAGCTCACTGCACAGTGGCTTGCCTGCTCGCAGTGGCTTGTCCTGCTTGCGGGGGCTTGCCCTCCCCACGGCAGCTTGCCCTGCCCGCGGCGGCTTGCCTTCTCAAGACGGTCTGCCTGCTCAAGGAGGCCCCAGGAACTGAACCCAGTCTATATGTCTAATGAGTTGACCCGTCTCCTTTTACTTGCCTTATACCACAACTTCCATTGTTTGAGAGTGCCTTTAGGTTTGAACTTATTAAAACTCTATTGCATATGATGAGAGTTCTTTGAGAAGTGGTTAGGATGTCTCTGTTTTTCCCATGTTCTATTTTGCCCAGGCAAAATCTCTTGAGCCAGTGCTCTAGAACTGGGGATGGAAACATTGGCGGACTTCTGTGAGTGGCACCCCTGCTTTAGGAGCTTAGCTCTGGGTCAAGTGGGGTGGACAGTGGCTGTAAGTCTTCTCGATTTAATTATTCAATAACTTTTACTTTTAAGGAGGTGGGATTGGAGAGGTAGAGGATATCAATGTTTACTTTTTTATTTAAACAACTATTAATAATTTACTATTGTGCCTACAGGTGGTTTTATTTAATTTTTGGAGGATTTTACAGTTTTTATTTTTAAATAAAAATAAAAAATTCTTTAGTTTAAATGTCTGGACTGTTTCTGATTATTTGGGAAAGGGAATAAGAAAAGAAAAAGACAAAATTTCTTTTCTAACAAGATCCTAAAGTTATTTATAAAACAATGACAGATATTTCCCAAGTTTGGATATGAATTAAATTTGCTGACTGTCTTCCACAGCCACCTGATTTAAAAAATTTTAGGCTCCCTATTCCCCTTCTAATCCTTAAACTTCACTAGATGTAAACACCATGCGGGCAAGGATATTTGTCTGCCTTGCTCTTGTGTCAACAGCACATAAAACAGTGTGGTACATGGTAGGCACTCAATAAATAATTGCTGAACGGATGAATATATTTTTTACTGTACCAGTGGGAGATATGATATGTCTCTAAAAGCCGATTACATCCACAAATTCTCTAAAAAAAGAAAAAAAATTACTACTGTAAAGGTTTTAAGGATTTTACTCTTTAAATAGGAGAAAGAAGCATGCCATTCATAGTAGTGACACGACTTCATCTGATGAAGAACGTTTTGAAAGAAGGAAATCTAAGAGCATGGCAAGAGCAAGAAATCGGTTAGTAAATTTTTTAGTGTTATTTCCGTGGTAGAAAAAAGTTAGAGCATCTCTTTTGAATGAGATGCTTATCTGTACTGGCATTTTGCTAACATTGTCACACAACATTTATTCTTTAGATTAGAGTAAAAGTACTAACTTGTTTCTACTTAATAATTCTTAGAGTAGAAATGTAATCTTTGGAAATTTACCCTAAATTTACCCTAAATTTACTTACTCTGTAAGCGCTCAGAATAAAATAGTGTGTGGGAAGGTAAAGGAAGGAGAGCTGAGGAAAAGAGGCCAACCTGTTATGACAGCATCTGCCTTTTCTTTTTTATCTGTATTTACCCCCTAATCCAAATCCTTTTAATGAGGCTGTTTTTAGATGCTTATATGATTACAGTACTCAAAGTAAAATATTGTTTCTGATAGAATTGTCTCTGGACCCCTTGGAATTTTCCTGGAAAAACTTGTTTTTGGGTGAATGAGTGCCTCTGGTGGTCAGATTCTTTTACTACATGGCTTTTCCCCAGTGAAAAGTTTTCACTGGGGGAGAGGATCTGTGTTTGTGTAGTAAATAAAGTGTCAAATGAAAATCTGAGTTAATATTTTAGTTTATATTTATAATAATAAAGAAAAATTATATTTAGCAAAGCATTTCTATACTTTGGTGATATATAAATATTGTAAAACTACCAAGTTTTCAGTTAGCAGGTTTTAGAAATAAGTTTCAGTTGGTGTAGATTATATTCTAAAAAAGAATTTCACATGTGGATGATGCAAGACAAACATCCAAAATGAAATAAAATAATTTAATGCTTATTTATTTTGAACTATTCTGGTATCTGATATGGAAAAATATATATTTTAATTCAGAAATGTCAGTGGAGGTATATCCATTACAGAATGTACATTTTAAAAAATGAAGCTGTTTATGTTGTCTATTGATATTTATATAAGGTTAAAAGAGGAAATAGATTATATTCACTTAGGGGATAATAAAATTAAGTAATATAATATGGGATTTTAGATAGCTAGAGATAGAATAGCTACACAAAAGATAAAGCTTAGTTCTCTAAATGTGATCTAGAAATGGCTTTCTTTGAAAAAAGGTAAAGAAACATTCAGGTATGGGAACTGAGTAGATATACTCTTAGACTATCTGGGGTTAAATTTAATAAATTTTAATATTATAATAAAGCTTAATTTCATTTTAATGCCATACATATATGTGAGTATATGGTGGATCTATTTTTATTTTATTCTTGTATAATATGAGATTTCAGGTGTGTTAAGTTTGCCTAAGTTGGAGTACATTGAGCTCTTTGGGCAAATAGATTAATTATATTGTTTGCTCTATATATTGAATAACTTTTTTGATGAAAAGAATTTAAGAAAGGTTTAAAAAATATGAAATTCTTTGGTATTATTTTCTGGGTTTTGAGAATAAGAAAAGGAAGAAAATGTGTCAAAGACATAAAGTTGCTTAGATATTAAAGTGTGAAGCTTTAAATGCTATTTTCTTGGAATTTTATGAATTTCAGTTGTTTGCCTATGAACTTCAGAGCAGAAGACTTAGCTAGTGGCATTCTCCGAGAACGAGTGAAAGTGGGTGCAAGCTTGGCTGATGTTGATCCAATGAACATTGATAAATCAGTAAGTTTCGTAAATGCTTTTTTAGAAGTAACTTTTTAAAAAAAATGTTTTTCTTATTTCTAAAGCAACACATGAAAAAAGCAGAAAATTCATATATGACCATTATTATGTTTTAATGTATATATTTTGGAGCCTAGAACCCTGGTCACATGATGTTCAGTCAAGTTTTCCATTTTTTCTGTTTCATTGTTACTGGAGTAGAGAGTGAAAAATGGGCATGGCATGAAATGGGGCTGAGGGATAGGTCAAGGGCAAGACCTTATAAACCGTGATAGGTTGTGGGCTTTTGTGGAAGCTACTTAGTTTTATGGTCAGATTTGTATTCTATCACACTGACTCTGATGATGTACGTAATGAACTTCAGGGAAGCAAAGCTGGCTTTAGGGAGACTAGTTTGAACATGGTTGTAATTTGGTAATCTTATGGTCATGGTAGAAAGTCGGATAATGTACAGAAGTAGTTGGATTTAAGATAATTCAGGACGTAGATATGACAGAATTAGTTGTTTTTGAATAATGAGGAAGAAAATGAAATTGAACATATTACCTAGGTTTCTGGCTTAAGCAACTGGGTGATAATAGGTGGCTCTATTCCTTTCAGGTAGGGAACGTGAGAGATGAGTAAGCTTGGGGCGAGAAGATTTAATTAGTTGCAGACATGTTTTAGATATCTGTGATACATCAAAAATGGAAGTAATTGGTAAGTAATTGGTTACTTAGATATAGTATTAAGGAGAAATATCTGGGCTTGAAATTCAGGTATGAACCACCAAGATAAAAATAGTTGAGGTCACTGTGGAAAATAGATGATAGTTCCCAGGGAAGGTATTTGGCAAGAAAAGAGATATCAGATTTAAAGGACAAAAAAATTAAAAAAAATTTTTTATTAGGGATGTTGTAGACTTATAGAAAAATCATGAATAAAGCACAGAGTTCTCATAAACAACCCTATTTTTAACACTTTGAATTAGTGTGGTATGTTTGTTACAATTAATGAAAGAACATGTTTATAATTGTACTATTAACTGTAGTCCATGGTTTACATTAGGGTTCACTATTTGTGTTATACAGTTATATGTTTTTTTTTTGGTTTTATTTTTGAATTTTTATTCTGGTAAGGTACATACTACCTAAAATTTCCCCATTTAACAACATTCTAAGACATAAATCAGTGCTGTTAATTGCATTCGCAATGTTGTGCTACCATAACCGTCATCCACTAACTAAACTTTTCCAGCACTACAAATAAAAACTCTGCACAATTTAACCATTAATTCCTCTTTCTCTACTCCTTCCAGTTAACCTATATTCTAGATTGTGTCTCTATCAATTTGCTTATTCTAATTACTTAGATATGATATCAGTGAGATCATACAGTATTTGTCCCTTATTTGTATGTGGCTTATTTCACTCAACATGATGTCTTCAGGGTTCACCCATGTTGTCACATATATCAGAACTTCTTTCCTTCTTATGGCTGAATAATATGCCATTGTGTGAATATACCACATTTTATTTGTCCACTCACTGGTTAATGGACACTCGGGTTGCTTCCATCTTTTAGCAATTGTGAATAAAGCCATGCAAATATATGTTGGAGTCCCTCTTTTCAAATTTTTGAGTGTATACATAGAAGTGGGATAGCAGGGTCATATGGTAATTCTCTGCTTAACTTTCTGAGGAACTGCTAAACTGTCTTCTACAGTGGCTGTGCCATTTTACATTCCCATCAGCAATGAAAGAGTGTTCCTATTTTTCCACATCCTCTCTAAAACTTGTAATTACTACTCTTTTAAATATTAGTCATTTTAGTGGGTCTGAAAGGTATCTTATTGTGGTTTTGATTTGCGTTTTCCTAATGGCTAATGATGTTGAGCATCTTTGCATGTGCTTTTTGGCCATTTGTATATTTTCTTTGAAGAAATATCTATTCAAGTCTTTTACCCATTTTTCAATTGGGTTGTTTGTCTTTTTATTGTTGTGTTGAAGGATTTCTTTATATGTTCTGGATATTAAACCCCTATTACATACATGGTTTCCAAATATTTTCTCCTATTGTGTAGGCTGTCATCTTACTTTCATGGTAAAATCCTTTGATGAACAAAAGTTTTAAATTTTGATTAAGTCCCATTTGTTTTTTCTTTTGTTGCTTGTGCATTTGGTGTAAAATCAGTTGGCCGTAGAAGTGAGGATATATATCTGTCCTTGTACCAATACCATGCTGTTTGGATTACTTTGGCTTTATAATAAGTTTTAAGGTTGAGAAGTATAAGTTTTCCAACCTTATTCTTTTTCAGAATGGTTACCCTTCCATATAAATTTAGTGATTGGCTTCTACATTTCTGCAAGGAAGGCTGTTGACTTCTGATTGGGATTGCCTTGAATCTGTAAATTGCTGTGGGTGGGATTGACATCTTAATATTTAGTCTTCCAATCCGTGAACCTGGAGTGTCCTTCCTTTTATTTAGGTATGCTTTGATTTCTTTTCACAGTATTTTGTAGTTTTCCTTGTATAAGTCCTTTACATCCTTATTTACATTTATTCCTAGTTGTTTGTTTCTTCTAGTTGCTATTGTAAAAGGAATTTTTGTTTTGATTTTTTCTTCCTGTTGTTCATTGTTAGTGTATAGAAACACTACTAATTTTGGGGTGTTGTTCTTATAAACTGCCACTTCGCTGAATTCATTTATTAGCTCTAGGAGCTTTGTTGTAGACTTTTCAGGATTTTTTGTACATAGGATCATGTCATCTTCAAATAGGGAATGTTTTCCTTCTTACCTTCCAATTTTGATTACTTATTTCTTTCTCTTGCCTAATTGCTCTGGATAATACTTCCAATACAGTGTTGAATAACAGTGGTAACAGTGGACATTCTTATGTTAATCCTGATCTTGGAGGGAAAGTTTTCAGTCTTTCTCCATTGAGTATGTTGTTAGCTGTGGGATTTTCATATGTGCCCTTTATCAGGTTGAGGAAGTTTCCTTCCATTCCTAGCTTTCTAAGTGTTTTTATTAAGAAGGCGTGCTGGATTTTGTCAAATGCCTTCTTTGCGTCAATCGAAGTGATCATGTGATTTTGTGATTTTTTTCCCTTCAATCTGTTAATGTGGTATATTACATTAATTGATTTTCAGATGTTTAACCACCCGGGCATAGTTGGGATAAATCCCATTTGGTTATGGTTTATAATTCTTTTAATGTGCTGTTGGATTTGATTTGCTAGTATTTGTTGAGGATTTTTGCATCTATGTACATTACAGATTTTAGTCTGTAGTTTTCTTTTTTTGTGGTATCTTTATCTGGCTATAGTATTGGGGCAATGCTGGCCTCATGGAAAGAAATAGGGAGTGTTCCCTCCTCTTCTGTTTTTTTGGATGAGCTTGAGCAGGATTGGTGTTAATTCTTTTTGAAATGTTTGATAAAATTTGTCTGTGAAGCCATCTGGTTCTGGGGTTTTGTCAGGAGGTTTTTGATTACTGATTCAATCTCTTTACTAGTTATTGGTTTGTTGAGATAATCTATTTCTTCTTGAGTCATTGTGGGTAATTTGTATGTTTGTAGGAATTTGTCCATTTCATCTCTGTTATCTAATTTGTTGGTGTACAGTTGTTCATAGTATTATAGTATCCTTTTATATAATCCTTTGTATTTCAGTGGAGTTGGTAGTAATGTCCCTTCTCTCACTTCTGACTTTACTTGTGCATTCTCTGTTTGTTAGTCTAGCTAAAGGTTTGGCGATTTTATTGATCTCACAGAACCAACTTTTGGTTTTATTAGTGTTGCTGTTGTCTTTTATTCTCTAGTTCATTTTCTCTATTCTGGTCTTTGTTATTTCCTTCCCTCAGCCCACTTTGGGCTTAGTTGGCTCTTCTTTTTGTAGATTTTCTAGTTTTTCAGATTAGGTTTCCGGTTTTAGGTCTTTCTTTTTTTTGTATTACAAGTTTTTAGAGCTATAAATGTCCCTCTCAGCACTGCCTTTGCTGCATCTCATAAAATTTTTTTTTAGACATACCATGCTGTTGTTAAGACCTTGTAATAGTGAGGTACAGTTGTTTTACTCCATGAAAAACATTTTTATATTAGTTCTATTAAGCAGTCATTGTCCCCAACAGTGTTCTCTGTGTTATACAATCCCATGTTTTGTTTTTGTTTTTTAAATAAAAAAGGTGTAGGTTTACAGAAAAGTTACTCAATAAATACGTTCTCATATACCACCCTATTATTGACACTTTGCACCAGTGTACTTTTGTTATTGTTGAGGAAAGAATATTAAAATAGAGTCCCTTCATTGCAATTGATGAAAGAATACTAGTTTTTACTGTTAACTATAGACAAATAAAAGGTGGAGGATTGGTAAATGCACAAACGTATGGAGGTTGAACAACACACTCTTGAACAATCAGTGGGTTAAAGAAGAAGTTGCATGAGAAGTCAGTAAGTATCATGAGACAAATGAAAATGAGAACACAACACTTCAAAACTTGTGGGATTCAGCAAAGGTAGTACTGAGAGGGAAATTGATAGCTCTAGATGCCTACATTAAAAAGGAAGAGCTAAAATTAAAGACCTAATCACACAACTGGAGGAACTAGAAAAAGAACAGCAAACGAATCCCAAAGCTAGCAGAAAGAAGGAAATAAGAAAGATTAGAGCAGAAATAAGTGAAATTGAGAACAAAAAACAATAGAGATAATCAACAAAACCAAAAGTAGGTTCTTTGAAAAGATTAACAAAATTGACAAACACTTAGCTAGAATGACAAAGAAGAAAGGAGAGAAGATGCAAATAAATAAATCAGAAATGAAAGGGAGAACATTGTGGCTGACCCCACAGAAATAAAAAAGTTCATAAGAGAATACTATGAATAACTGTATGCTAACAAACTAGACAACAGAGATGAAATGGACAAGTTCCTAGAAACATGTGAACAACCTAGAGTGGCCCTAGAAGTAACAGAAGACTTCAACAAACCAATGACAGGTAAAGACGTTGAATCAGTTATCAAAAACCTCCCAAAAAAGAAAATCCCAGGACCAGATGGCTTCATAAATGAATTCTACCCATTATTCCAACATGAATTAGTGTGAATCCTGCTCAAAGTCTTCCAAAAAGTTGAATGGCAGGGAAAGCTACCAAGTTCATTCTGTGATGCCAATGTTACTGTGATACCAAAACCAGATAAAGGTACTATGAATAAAGAAAATTACAGACCAATTTCTCTAATGAATATAGGTACACATCCTCAACAAAATACTTGCTGATTGAATCCAGCAGCACATTAAAAGAATTATGCACCATGTTCAAGTGGGTTTTATCCCAGGTATGCAAGAGTGATTCAGTACAAGAAAATCAATCAATATAATACATCATATTAATAAATTGGAGGAAAAAAATCACATGAACATCTCAATTGATGCAGAAAAGGCATTTGACAAAATTCAGCATTCTTTATGGATAAAAATACTTGGATAGATAGGAATAAAAGGAACTTTTCTCAATGTGATAAAGGGGATATATGGAAAACCCACAGCTAACATTGTACTCAAAGGTCAAAGAGAGTGAAACCTTTCCTGCTGAGATCGGGAACAAGACACGGATGCCCATTGTCACCACATTATTCACTATTATGTTAGAAATTCTAGCTAGAACAGTTAGGCAAGAAAAAGAAATAAAAGACATCCAAATTGGAAAGGAAGAAGTAAAATGTTTGCTGTTTGCAGATGATATGTTCCTATATCTATAATGTCCTCAAAACTCTACAAAACAACTACTAGAGCTAATAAATGAGTTCAGCAAAGTGGTGGGATATAAGATTAATACACAAAAATCTGTAGTGTTTCTATATGTTAGGAATGAGCAGTATGAGGAGGAAATCAGGAAAAAATTTCCATTTACAGTAGCAACTAAAAGAATCAAATATTTAGGAGTAAACTTAACCCAGGACAAAAATGGTCTGTATTCAGAAAACTACAAAATTAAAATAAATCAAAGAAAACCAGAATAAATGAAGGGATATTCCATGTTCACAGATTGGAAGAATAAATACCATTAAGGTGTTCTACCCAAATTGATTTGCAGATTCAACACAGTCCCAATAAATAATTACAACAGCCTTTTTTTGTTGTTGTTGTTGCAAAAATGGAAAAACCAATTATCACATTTATCTGGAAGGGTAAGGGTCTCCGAATATTCAGAAACAACTTGAGAAGGAAGAATGAGGACCCTCACTACCTGACTTTAAAGCTTATTACAAAGCTGTAGTGGTAAAAACAGAATGGAACGTTATAAAAATTGACATATTAACCAATGGAGTCAAATTAAGAGTTGAGAAATAGACCCTCACATCTATGATCAATTTATTTTTTTATTTTTTATTTTTTTTTAGGAGGTACCAGGGATTGAACCCAGGACCTCGTATATGGGAAGCAGGTGCTCAACCACTTGAGCTACATCCGCTTCCCATGGTAAACTGATTTTTGACAAGGCTAGCAAGTCCACCCAGGTGGGGCGGAACAGTCTGTTCAACAAATGTTGCTGGGAGAACTGAATATCCATATCCAAAAGAAAAAAAGAGGACCCCCTATCTCACACCTCACAAAGAGATAAACTCAAAATGGATCATAGGCTTAAATATAAAAGCTAGAACCATAAAACTCTTAGAAGAAAATGTAGGGTAACGTCTTCAAGATCTTGTGGTAGGAGGTGGCTTCTTAAACTTTACACCCAAAGCACATTCACTGAAAGAAAAAATTGATAATTGAGACCTCCTCAAAATTAATTACTTTTGTGCTTTCAGTGATGTTCGAAGTTGAAAAGGCAGCCTACTTAATGGGAGGAAATATTTGGAAACCACATATCTGATGGAGTCTGATTTCCATGATATATAGAGATTGTGCAATTCAATAGTAAAGGGTCAAACACTGCAATTAAAAAATGAGCATAAGACTCGAATAGACATTTTTCCAAAGAGGAAACACAAGTTTCTAAAAAGCACATTAAGGAACCAGCTGTAGCTCAATTTTTAGGGCTCTGGTTTACCACATGGGAGGTCCTGGGTTCAGTTCCCAGGGCCTCCTCAAGTGGGCAGACCGCCTTGAGAAGGCAAGCCGCCGTGGGCAGGACAAAGCCGCCGTGGGCAGGGCAAAGCCGCCACGGGCAGGGCAAAGCCGCCACGAGCAGGCAGGCCGCTGCG
>PVKH010035342.1:0-11744 GCA_004027955.1 Chaetophractus vellerosus | reverse complement strand
TGTAAATATCAGAAATCTTGACATCTGAATAATATAATGAAAACTAATTGGAAGTTTGGAGGGAGGCTGGTAGGAAATATAAATGTACTTATTTCTTCATCCTCTGAACAGCAAGTCAATAGATACTCCCCTAAGTCAAAATATGTCATTTAAGAAATCACGATTCAGATCTCTCAGTGGTTTCTTTAATCTTCTTTCTTAACTTCAGAGGGCTCTTTTGGGAATTAATCACTTTTGGTGAAAAAAAAAATCAGCAGTTCAGCAACTCCTTTAATTACGCTTTAATTTCTTTTTATCCCCTATTATGCCTAATACATTTGCATTAAATTTTAATTAAATTTGCATGTACAGACAATGACTATCAAATATTAATGTTACTTAATGTGGAGCAGTTTGTATTTTTTTTTAACTTTCCTTTTTATTCTTCCCTGTTTACTTGAATTCTTGGTAATGGATATGTATATAACTTTTTAAAAACAACATGTCAGTAAATTAGATTTCAATTACGACACCAAAAAAAACCCACAACAATAAATTACTGGAAAGAAGGAAGGAAGGGAGGGAGTGAGGGAGAGAGGGAGGGCAGGCAGGCGTCTCCATATCATAAAAGATGGTGAAGCCCAGGAAATGGCTCACCTATTGGTGCGTCCGTACGTACAATTTCCCCACTTCACCAGCCGAGACTTTGCTGTTGTTGGCTTGCACGTACCTACTCGCGCTCCATTTGACTCTGTTGCACGATTCTTATTGCAGTGCTCTGTCACTTGTGGCGTTGGAATCCAGCGAAGGAAGCAGGTGTGTCAGCGGCTGACAGCCAAAGGCCGGCGCGTCCCCCTCAGTGAGACCTTGTGCGGGGGCCAACCAGGGCTCCCTCTTGTAAGGTCTTGCCAGATGCCCGTGTGCAAGAGTAAGTATGTCGTGGCCACACCTCACCAGGTGTGCTGGTAGGCTGATTCCGCTCGCCCTGTCCCCATGTCTTCCTTTTCATTTTCCCTATTTCAGCCCCTTCCAAATCTGTAGGCAAAGCGAACCAAGCAGAACCTGCAGTTGTTCTCAGCAACAAGCAGTATAAGGTTGACCACCAAGAGATAGTTCTGAGGAAAGTCAGTTTTAAAAAATGCACACCCCATCAGTAAAGGCATATTTTTTTAATTTCCTCGCTTGAATTTATATTTCCTTATATCCTCCACTTACCATGACTTCCTCCACTTAGAATCGAGGAGTGTTCCTTACAGAAATTAAACTGAAATAGTCCTGATTTACTTTTGCTAGTAAGATATTTGGATTCATTCTGTTAAAAGTAGAACTAAGTATTTTTGTTGTTGTTTGTTTGTTTGAACCATTGTATTTTTGGATCTCTTTATTAAAACAGCTTGCGTTCTCCACATGGACCGGTCTTTGATACCTCATGTTTCCTGTATCCTATCTTCTTCTTTCTTAGTTTATTTCTTTATCTGGTGGAGCACCTTCTCTAATGGTTTTTTGTTTTTTTTTTAGAAAGCGTTCTTGAGAGATAAATATTTGGGGAGTAGAATTCCTTTGTGTTTGACCTGTTGTTATCCTTCCAGAACCTTTAAGGATCCTCTGTTTGTGTCTGGTGCTCCCGTCTGGCTCTATGTTCACCATTGAGCTGGACAGTCAACACTGTCAATCTATAAACTCATGTCCTTCAGTTTGGGGAATTACCAAGTCTCTTTCTCTGATGATTTCCTCTCCTGCATTTTCTCTATTCTTTATTCCTAGGAGAATTATTATATATATATATATTAGATTTCCTTGCCTGGTACTCTAATTCTGTTAATTTTTTCTCTCTTTAGCTTCTATCTGTTTGTCTTTTTGCATTACTCTTTGGGAAATGTCCTCATTTTTATCTTCTGTCTCTTTTACTAAGTATTAACTTTCTGTTATTGTTCTTTTTTGTTCCCTGAATAGTCTTCTTTCTGTGTTTTAATAGTACCCTGATCGTGTTTCTTTGTTGCAGATCCCCTTATCCCTCTGAGGATATTACCGATAGCCCCCCTCCTTTTTTTTAAATTCCTGCGTAGGTTCTGTTTCTTTTAAATTGCCATTTCCTGCTCCTATTGTTGGTCTCATTTTGGTCTCTGTCTTTCATTTTTAATGTCTCAGTTATATGGTAATTCTTGGTTGTTTCCTCATGTTTGAAGTGTAGGGGCTAAAAAGGTGATTGGGAGTTTATAACATATAAATGGGGCTTAATTATGGGGTGATCTGGCTGGGCCCTGCCTATTGGGAACTCTGATTTCAATATCTCTAGATCTTTCACTCTCGTTCCCCAGAAGAGGCTCTTCCAGCCTCCCACCTAGAGATTGAAGACCCGCCTGATAGTGTTCTTGGAGTTGAGGGGGGAAATCAGTCTGGGAGCTGGGGGAGAGAGTGTGTCATTATTTACTATGTACATATTTGCTTAATCTTCCGTCTTTTTCACTCTCTCCAAAGAGGGGAAAAGCTACAGTCTTTTACCTAGAAGTGGGATGGTCAGTAGTCTAGTTACTCAGATTGCAGAAGGGGCACATAACTGCTTATTTTTTTTAAACCTTTATTTGACAAGTTTTAGATTACAAGAAAGTTACATAAAAAATATAGAGGATTCACATATACCCCACCACCTACCCCTCTCACACTTTCTCCATGTCCCAAAAATGCCCCAAGTTACACCTGTTCTTCCCTCTCCCTCCCCTCAGAACCTCTGGTGACCACTGTCTTTAAATCAGTGTGACAAGTTCTTCCATTACTAGAATAATAATAAGTCCACTTTGGTCCATAGTTGCAATCCCCCCTTACGTGCGTTCATTCTTTAATCTTCAGGATTTGGGGATGTTGATGTCCACTCTGCTTCTGATTGAGAGGGGGCTTAGATCCCATGGGGCAGATGGATGGAACTGTCTTGCTTGCAGTTGTAGATACTCTGTTTTTTGGGATGGGCATTGTCCAACATCATCATTTTGTTAGTTGTCCTGGGTCAGACCAGTGAACTGGAGAGTAGGTGTTGGCTGCAACTCTGCTGATATTTAGGGCTCAACCGGCATATGAACAGCTGGAAGATTTAAGTCTTTGGGATAATATTTAATGGGTATAGTGCTAATTACAGGTTCAAATAAAAGGGGCAGAAGAGCCATGTGTAGGAAAATTATAAGAGTCTAACTTCAATACATTGGGAGGATAGGCTATCATATATTCCAAGGTAAGGCCCTCTGACAGGGTGCCAAATTACTGGGGTTGTGTGCCCTGCCTGTAGTGTCCAGATGTCTCTAGAGCCCTCAGGAGCTCCCCCTGCTTGAGGCACTGTTTACTGCAACAATTAGTGAGCTCCTTCTGAGATGTGCATAAGTGTAGCCTCTGGAATGACCTCCTGACTCATTTTGAAATCTCTTAGCCATAAAAACTCTTTTGTATTTAAAATTTCCCCCTTTTCGTCAAGCTCTTTTTCCAAATGCATCACTAGTTGGCGCTTGATAATAATCCCTCAGTGCCAGGTAGGCCCATCCCTGAGAGTCATGTCCCACACCCGGGGGAAAGCAGTGAGTTTATATGCTGAATTTGACTTAGAAAGAGGCCACATTTGAGTAACAAGGACATTTTCAGGAAGTAACTCTTGGGCAATATATATTACTAGGCTAAGTTCCAGTTTTACAAGAATGAGGTTTATAAGTACAAGCATTAATATCAAGGGCCTGGTGTATTGGTCTGTCCTCCTTTGCTAGGAATGCCTATGTACTCGAGAGATTCTTCCCACTCTATTAGAGAATGTACCAGGACTCCCAAGGATGGGAATTTAATATTTTATTGGTTATTGTGTGGGTCTCCACCCACGAGATAACACCCCATGACCACATGAACACAATCATATTCCAGGCATGCTCCAGGTGCACCCCTCCCCACACATCCCCCTACCACTGACGCCCTGCACCAGTGATCCTACCCTGCCATAGTTGTAACTTATCTGTAATCCAAAACTCCCCAAAAACAAAGCTTAAAAAAAATGTTTGTGCACGGTGCCTTCTATCACTGTAAGATCTGTTATCTTTTATGTATACTGGCAATTTCTTCTGTATGTTCCCCTAGTGTCTTATTTTTTTTCCACTTTATCTTCAAAGAAGCTTTAGGTTACAGAACGTCACATTGAAAATACAGAGGTTTCCCATATACCCCACCCCCCCTTACATTTTCCCCTATTAATAACATCTTACATGAGTATGATACATTTGTTACAGTTGATGAACAAAAATTGAAGCATTGCTACTAACCATGGTCAGCTGTTTATGTTTTGGTTTATACTTTGCCCCTACACTTTTATAGAGTTTGACATAATGTATAATGGCCTGTATCTGTCATCGCAAAATCATGCAGAACAATTCCAATGCCCTGAAAAATACCCATTCTACCCTGCCCTTCCCCTCGGAACCTATAGTAATCACTAAACTTCAAGTTCTCAAGAATAAGGTTCATAGTTACATGCATTAATATTGAGGGCTTGACCTACTGAGCTGTTTTGGGACTGCTAATTGCTTCTTAAACAGACTTTCAACCAGTCTTCCCAATTATATGGACCTTTCTTTCAGTCTTTACTGACACTTCAGAGGTGTCTGATGCATCAAGTCATAAATCCTTTGGTGATCCTATGAGGTAAATCAAGGTGCCTTTGGCTCTCCCTGCTGTTGGTTTGCTAAGCCATCTACTACTTGTCCATCTTTTTTACAGCTTCCAAAATCGTGTTGCTGTTGACTCCTCTCCCATCCCTGAGTGTACTCTCTGCCGCCAGGGGGCTGGCAGCACTCTCCCACTCATTTCTGCGGGCTTCGGCTGTTCCTCCAAAATCTCTACCAGTCAAACTGTCCCATTGGTACTTTTCGGAAGCCCAGAGCTTCCCCTGCAATCCATGACTTTTGATTTCTGGTTTGGCTCAGAACCAGCAGTGCTCACTCTCCCATGCTCCTGCTTCCAGTCATCCCTGGCCAGAGGCTGAAGGTGTCATGTGTCAGGACCCGAGCATGAAGCCAGTGCCGCCATGTTGATTTCTGGTGGCTGAGCTAAGTATTTTTAAGTATTCAAATCTTCTTTCTTGTGTATAATCTAAAAAGCACAAGGATGAAGACTTGAAATAACTTTGGCTTAAAATTATGACCACTTGGACAGCTCTTCAATGAATTATAAATAATAATCTCAGTATAAGGAGTTGATACGATGGCTTCATTATAACCAAAAGCTTACATGCATACTGTACTCATCTGTATTTGCAATGTACATGTGCATCTGTGTGCTTCATGTAGGAGGCTCATGACATGAGTTGAGGGCTGCCCCTGTAGCAACTAAAATTAAGGCTGCAGAGTGATGGGAGTGGGGAAGTAGGGAACAGGCACACTGGGAAGCAAAGCTTCTGGGTCCATTTCCCGATTTACTTTCTCACTGTCTTTAATTATTCACCTGTAAAATAACATTCATTACCTCAAGAACTCCTGAGTTTATGGTAAGAAAAAAATCAGAAATGAACTATTCATATTTTAATGCACGCGCTCTCTCTTTATATATATGTATATGTATATGCATATGTATATGTGTATATATATATATCCACTTACCAATAGTTTTCTTAGAGAAATTCACAAAATTTAAAAAACCAAACAAACAGTAATGAGCAAAAAGAAAATGTGGTAACATTGATTGAGCCCTTATACCATGCATAGTTCCTTGCATGCCTTTACTCATTTATCTCCTCCAATAACATTGTGAGATGGGTATTATCACCACTTAGAGATAAGGAATCCAAGACTTAGAAGGGGTAGGAAATTTTCCCAAAGCCCCATAGCTGCAAATTGTACCCCTTGGCCTATTTGACTTTGTCTGATTCCTGAGCCCTCACCTCTAGTGGCCTCTCTATGCTGACTCATGGGCAACATTAACTTTTTTTTCCCCTGGGAATTCGTTGAGAAAACAATTTCAAAATCTTGACTTTCCAAGTTAGTTTTAAGGTATACTGGAATTCAGAAATGCCTGTGGCATATGGCACAGTGTCATGCTTTGAGCGGCTTATCTATCTGATTTTTATTCATTGTGGATGGTTGTATAGCAATGTAGCTAGACCGTAAAGTGCCTTAGAGGAGAGTGAAATTAAAGTAATATTGGCAGCTTCCTCTAAAATAATAACAGAATAACAAGTGGGAATAAATTGTGGTTATTAGGGCATGCAGTATGGTTCAAGATGATATAAATTATCATGGCTTGCAGTGGAGAACAGAGTAAAATGATAAGTTTTAGGACAAAAGAAAAAAGAACATCATATTTCTTCTTTACCCACCCCACTCCCTAGCTTGCCAAGCATGTAGGTCATGGCAGCAGACAAGAGACAGGAATGCATGCTTCCGGCACAGCCAAATCATCGCACGCTGGGACTCCCACTTCACTTGGTCTAATGCCATCATGTTTAATCAGCGGCCCTTGCTGAAATTTGGCTTTTCCTGCCACACTCTACTACGACATCCTCTTTACCCCACCACTGTTGTCAGAAGGCGAAGTGATGAACTTGGCATTCTCCCATCCTCCCCTCCCTGCTGTGTCCACACCATTTCCCACTGTCATCACACACTTAGCCCATATACTGCCTTTATCACACGTCACGGACAGACCTACAAGATGCTCTCCACCTTTCTCCAGCACACACCACCAGCAGGTCCAGTCTTCCTCTCCAACATTTGCCCAACACCCATGTTGATGACCTTTCTCCCTCCCTACTATCCAATTTCATCAATTCCACTGACCCCATCACCTTGGTATGGTGACTCTTTAGACTTTCCCATTACTTGGCACTCAGAAATCACTTCCACTTTTCTTCCCCATCTCACTTCTGCTTAGTTAATGCTTCATGGTGACCTCTGTTCTTCCATGCTTCCCTATTGTCCCCAAACTTTCTGATCTTGCCCTAGAAACACCCCTCTTAGCTGCCATTTCCTAGCCACTCACTTAACCAATTCTATCACCAAATCTTTATGCCCTTCCCAAACCTACTGCCTGATCACTGTGCTTCTCTTCAGAGCTGGTATTACTCAAAACAAAAACTAGGTTCTCTTCTCAGTGCTCATAATGTAAGTAATAAATAACTGTAGAGTTCTGTGTGTCTTAATAGGACATTTGGATGGAGAGAGGTCAGGGAAAGATTCATAAAGGAGGGGGCTCTTGAGCAGAGTTCTAAAGGATAGGTGTCCACATGGATACAGGGGAATCCATGAGAAAAGAGCAGCATAGATGAAAGTAGGTGGTGCGAAATGGAGTGGTGTTTCAGAGGAAGCTGTAAGCAATTCCATAGGAATAAAACATATGGCTTATGACATACAGCTTGAGACATTAGCTGTAGAGGAGCTTCAAATCCATGCTCAGGAGTTTAGATTTTATCTAAGAAAGAAATAATATGGTCAGATTTTATTTTAGTTCGTCTACTCTGACAGCTTTCTAGATACATTGGATAAATATGAGACTGCAGACAGTAGTCTAGTTAAGGGCATGTCCCGGTGAGAGAACTTGAGAGTAGAAACAATGAGAATGCATTCCAACAGTGTTTCAGATGTGTGCTCTAAGTACTTGATGCAGGGACAGTGGAGTGCTCGTAAATGTTTAACCACCAGCTTTGGGTGGGGTTGGAGGCTGTTATCTATTGTGTTTGCCAATTTCTGTGGTGTAAATACTTCCACCATGGCCAATATCAGTTACCTACATGCTGTTTCTTCCAGAGTTGTGACTAGATGCTGACAGCCTTCTTCAGTTGGTGAGAGCTAGGGCTAGTACACCTCTGGATGGGGGGGAGTCTTGGGTGACACTACAGTTTCTGGCTTGAGGAACTTGGTGGCAGATGATGCCATTAACTTAGGGAATATGGGAAGAGGAGGATAATGGGGGATGGGGGAGTCAGAGATGATGTGTTTAGATTATGATATTTTAAACTTGGGACACCAGGAAGAAATTTCTAGTCAGCAGTGGACAGTCAGATCTGGAGCTCCAGAGAGAGGTCTAGGCTAGATAGATCAACTTGTGAGGCATCAGCCTACAGTTGTTCATTGAAACTACGAGACCATCTAAGGAAAAGTCTAGAACAAGAAGAGAAAGTGGCCATGCCCTGGCATCTGAGAGGTGGTGACGCAGAAGGAATGGTCGGGGGAAGAGGAGCCAGCAGGGGCCTGAGAATGAGCAGTGGTGGGAAAGGACCAGAAAAAAGGTTTGGAAAAACTTAGGGAGGAGAGATTTCTTCATGAAGTGAGTGATTCGGGGTGCCATATGCTGTAGAATGGTCAATTAAGAATACTGGAGGGAGGCCATCGGCGGCCTTTCCCAGAGGGCCCTCAGTGAGGTGCTGGCAGCAGAAGCCAAACTGCATTTGGTTGAAATGTGCACTAGATGGGACCAGTGGAAACTGTGCCTTCAGGCTGATCTTGCACTTCCGGTAGCCAGTCCTCCCTGGGACTCAGGAGTCTTCGCAGCTCAGTTAGCAAGTCCTCCCAGAGCATCCCCTGCAGCCTCGTCTGAGCTGCCTCTGTTCTGACCCTCAGAGAAGCCTGAGGAGAATCCAGAAGAACTGCTGGTGCTCTTGACTCAGCTTCCAGTGAGCTGGTCAGATCTTCCACTCAGAGGGGAAGCGGTGGGAAGCAGCGCCAGCCGAGCAGCCAGACTCGGGTCGGGATTCTGAGGGCGCCAGGGTTCCAGCAGGGTAACAGGAAGGCTTAGAGGCCGCGTTGCCGCCAAGGCCCATTAGGGAGTGGCAGGAGTCAGATGCTGGCGAGACCAAGTGTAAATATCCAGCCCAGATGGCTTGAGCCAGGAACCTGGCACTGCACCAAAACTCAGAGCCATGGCAGGGATGTGCCTGGAGCTAAGGCAGGCAGAAGCAAGCAAGGAGCTGAGGCAATTGCTGGAAACAGCCTTGGGGCACCTTGAGCTGGCCTGTATTGGGTATGGTGGGCTGGAACAAAGGCCCAGAGGGAGCACATACGGAAGACAGGTCTTTTGATTTTCTATAAAAGCTGCATATGTGGCACTTCTCTCCTCCGCGCAGTGGAAGGAATGGGGGCATGGCAGTTGTCCTTGCTCAATGCAGCGGCCCCTCCAGGAAGATGCTGCAGGTACCTGGCTTCTCTGCGCACAGCAGCTGACGCCCCTTCCTCATCAGGTCGGGCCGTTGGTGCACTTCGCGGCATCTCCAGATGCGGGAGGAGGCAGTCACCCCAAACCCAGACCAGTTTCTTGCCCAAGAACTGTGTCCTATGATGCCATACTCCAGGCACTTCTCCAAAGGAACTCACAGGAGTCCCAAGAGAGGAATTGGCCGTGCTGTGGAAGCTGGCAGCCTGGCAGATCCCCTGAGTTCCTACCTCTGGCAGGAGTCCCTGCTGACTCCCCAGCGTGAGCAATTGCCAAGCAGGATTGGGAAGGGGGTCAGCTGGGGTCACGGGGCCTGCCTGCCAGTGAGTGTGGCCAGAGGCAGCAGCTAGGCTCTAACGGGGCTCACCCAGCCTCCTGGAGCAGAGTTCTCCACGGACCACCTGGGAAGGAGTCAAGGTCCCAGCTAGGGTCCCTTCTACTCTGACCCCTAAACTCAGCTGAGGGACATCTGGCTGCCAGTGGACTTGAAGGTAATTAGACCCATCATCGTGATTGGTTCCAGGGCACTAGGATGCTGAGTGGGCCTTGGACCAGCCTTCGATCATCCCCAGCGTGAACCTTCAGCTGGTCAGGTGTATTGTACTTCATTCCCCAAATGGGCTTCTCACCCATCCCAGGGAGAACAGGAACTTTCAAGCTAAGACCCTATCCTTAGCAGCCACTGAGTCTGGAATTCAGACTCGGTCACTTGAATTCAAGAGTCTGATTTTGGACCCAATTTCTATTCTGTTTTTAAAGACTATATTTCAAAGCCATTTCCACATCCACCCCCGTTTTTCTTTTGTTCACCACCAAAAAAAAAAAAACAGTGGCCAGACAGGGTGTTCAACCGAATCCATTTAAATAATAATAATATAATAGATGCATATGTATATTTATGTGTGTATATTATACACACACAGACATGCATATATACCCTGTCTTTTTACAAAAACAATAGGTCACTAATATATAATAGTGAAGCACAACCGGAAAAGTAAAATTACAAGTAGGTGCTAAACAAGGAGTCTGACCAGGTGGAGGCTCAACCTCCAGGAGGCCGGTGCTGCCCGGGGCCGTTGGGCAGGCCTGGGAAAGGAGTCGGGGGTCGGCTGGCTGGGAGGTCACAGCACCTGGGAGTGGGGGTCGTCGTGGGACCACACGGAGGTCTTGCCTTTGGCCCGAGCCTCCCCTGTGGCCGGGCTGTGGTCAGGCCTGCCCCCCGAGGGTCCTTTGGGCACCTTGTGCCTCTTTGCCTCATAAGAGCTGCAAGCACAGGAGAGGGGGGTGCTGCTCTTATCTCTGCCCCTGTTAGGGGGGCTCCAAGCCCCTTCATCCTCGGCCCTTTGCAAAGAGAATTCCTGCGTGGTGAGTTCTCACGTGCCAGGGGCCTCCACGAGGGTCAGCAGAGGTGGGCGCAGCCAGTCCCAGGCACGGGCACGCAGGTGCGCTTGCCAGCAGCCTCAGGGTGCAGCTCCGTCCTCAGGTCGGCCGTGGGGGTGAGTGGACTGGCCCCCTGGGCCGTTCCCGAATCCCCGTGTCTCCAGCACGCGCAGGCGTTGCACCTCGCACTGCTGGTGTAGACGCTGGACAGTCCACTTCTGCACACCCCGCTGCCATGTCCTCTTCTACTTGCTCTCGTTTTATCCACAACCCGGTTTCCTTTTCTCTTCAATCTCTTCTTCACTCTAGGGTTCTGGCCCCCACGTAATTCATTTTTCTTTTGTCTAAAGAAAAAGGTATTGTGATTTCTCTGAAGGAAAAAAAGAAGTAGGTGATAAATAAAAAGGGAAAACAAACAAGCAAGAAGGGTTCATGTGAGGTTACATGTGGGCACAAATTTGGCTCCAGACTTGCTAACATAACAGCTGTCTTGAAAACGGCAACCTGCTCGACTGCCCAGCTCGGTGTTCATTAGCTAGGAAAGCAACCAACCACTCAGAGTAAGGCATCGTCCTCTCTGATACTAAGACCAGAAGGAAGTTTCTCCCACAGTCTCTGACAGAAGACTCTGTGTACTTAAAGACGTGGGGAAGGTTTTAAATGCCTGATGCCATGGCTGATCTCCATAGATCAAATTTTTCTAGAGCAGGGGTTCTTAGCCTTCTTTGTTCCATGGACCCCTTACTAAGCCCACACTATACTGTGTATTATTTAATAAATATATCGCACCAGCACGTCCCCACAAGAATTGTGTTTTTTAGAATTTCAACTCAAGCTCACGGACCCCTTGTCAAGAACCCCTGCTCTAGATGAATCCTAGGACATTGAGATTTAAAGCGCACGTACACACGTGATTCTAACGTGCAGCAAGTTATTTTCAGAACCGCTGCTTTGGAGTACCTTTGTTCAGGGTTGATATTGAACTTGTGAACACCAGCATGTCCATACTCATTGTTAAAACGTTTAAACACTTCCCAAGTGGTTAGTAAATAGCTGTTGCCTAAACCCTGTGACTCTCTCAGCTACTCAGACCTGCTCCTGGGAACCACCTGCTCGCCCCGTAGTCTAGCACTAAAGTGGGAACGCCTGGCTCAGCAGGTGGCCTCGTCAGGTCTGAAGGGTCACTGCCCTTGCCGTACAGATGAACTCTGAATACCGTC
>PVKH010035340.1:0-11742 GCA_004027955.1 Chaetophractus vellerosus | reverse complement strand
GCTCCGTGTTTTGCGGGCTGCTCGGCTTCCGTGATTTGCAGGTGGCAGCTCCGTGTTTCACGGGTGACTTTGCCATGCCCGTGGGGGCTCCGCCCTGCCCATGGCAGCTTTTTGCCTTGCCCACGGTGGCTTTGCCCCGCCCATGGCGGCTTACCTTTCTCAAGGCTGTCTGCCCGCTCGGACAGGTCCCCGGGAACCGAACCCGGAGCCTCCCATGTGGTATACCAGTGCCCTAGTCCACTGGGCTATCCAGCTGGCCCCTACTTTGTACTTCTTGTACATGAATATTTATGTCTTTCGAAAGTGTTGGAAAATTTTCAGCCATTATTTCCTCATGTATTCTTTCTGCCCCCTTTCCCTTCTCTGCTCCTTCTTGGACATCTGTGACGTATCTTTGTACACTTCGTGCTGTCATTCAATTCCTTGAGACCTTGCTCAAATTTTTCATTTTTCAATTTGTCTGTAAGATATTGAATGTCCTATATTCTAATTTGCTGATTCCTTCTTCTGCCTATTCATATCTGCTGCTGTATGCCTCTAGTGTATTTTTAATCCCTTCTATTGTGCCGTGACTTCCCATAAGTTCTGTTTTCTTTCTTTCATACTTTCAAATTCTTCTTTATGCTCACTCAGTGTCTCCTTAATATCTTTTATCTTTTTGCCATATTTCTCTTCATCTCCTTGAATTGAGTTAGAATTGTTGTTTGATCACCTTTGACTATTTGTGCCAAATTTGTGTCTCCTCTTGGTTTTTAATTTGTTCCTTTGATTGAACCATATCTTCCTGTTTCCTAGTATGGCTTGTAATTTTTTGCGGATGTCTAGGCACTGACTATCTTGATTAGTTTACCCTGATGATCAGTCTCTCTCTCTCTTGCCTGCAGATTTATTGCTGATTTGTATTGTGCTAAGGCTCTTCTTTGGCACCAAATTCAAATTATTCTAGATCTTTAGGATTGCTCATTTTCAAATGATCAGATTTATTCAGCTTTTCTTCATCTGATTCTTGCCCTAGTTATATGGTATACTTTTTTAAGATTGTTCGTTTATGCAGTTTTTCAACCCCAGAAGAAAGTTTCCTTTTGCTGGACTTTATCTAGGAATCACAACCTTCCTTACAGAAATGGAAAGGGCAATCATCAAATTTATGCAAAAATGTAAGAGACCTGAATGATCAAAGCCTTCCTGAAAAAAAGGCTGAAGTTGGAGGATTCACATTTGCTAATCTTAAAACTTATTAGAAAACCACAGTAATCAAAACAGCATGATACTGGCACAAGGAAAGACATATAGAGCAATGGATTTGAACTGTTAGTTCCGAAATCAACTCACATGTATAGCCAACTGACTTTTGGGAAGGGTACAAGGACTGTTCAATTGGGAAACAGCAGTCTCTTCAACCAATGATGCTTGGAAAACTGGAATTCAGTTTGCAAAAGAAGGAAAGTGGAATTGTACCTCACACCATTAACAAAAATTAACTCAAAATGACTCAGAGACCTAGATATAAAAGACAGAATTATAAAACTTATTGAAGAAAATGTAGGGAAGTATCTTTAGGATCTTGTGTAGGTAATGGGTTTTTAGCCTTTTCAACAAAACACAAGCAACAAAAAAAAATAAATAAATGGGACCTCATGTAATTAACAACACTTAATTATATACTGAAATGCTGTTAAAAGAGGAAATCTTAGGTCATATATTTATGTTACTACAATAATTTTTTTTTAACCCCATGGCTCTGCACAGCACAGTGAACCCTAAGTTAAAGCATGTACTATGGTTAATTGTACACTTATAAAAATGTGATGTCATTAGTTGTAATAAATGCACCACGAATGTACCAGTGAAAATAGGGTGGTATATGGGAACCTGAATTTTATGCATAATTTTTTCTGTAAAACCACAAATTATCTAAATATTTAAAACGTTAAGGAATTAATGTCACAGATTTAAGTAAAAATATATTCCTAATGGGTAATATAGAGTAAATCCCAATAGCAAATCTGTAAAACATTATAAACAAATAGCAGTTCATAAAGGCATTGAGAAGAAAGGACAGATAACTTAGAGTGAGAGCAGACTCCATTACAACAAAAGTGAAGGCCAGAAAAGTGTGGACTTGTGTCATCAAATGTTGAGAAAATATAACTGTCAAAATAGAGTTGGGTAACCAAGTATGCTATCTTTCAGGGAGAAGGATGGCATTAAGAAATAAAAGCTGAAATGAGGTGCCTCCAAGAGATCTGCAGCAAAGAAAATTCTAAAGGATAAATTCTGGGAGAAAGACTAGAACTCAGAAGATAATCTCAGAGTCATCTTGGAATTTTAAGTAAATGCCATTAAACTGATAATAATAATTAAGTCCCAACGTGGGGCTTTAAAAAGAACAGAAATGAACTTCTACTTCTATTTAGGATGTAGAAACTTAGAAAAGTATTTGCTTACCTAGAACTATTACCAAAATTCACTGATCAATTCTCAAACATTATTCTTTTCTTTTTTAAGATCAACCTCACATGTTATAGAAGTTATGAATTAAATAAACAATTGGATTTGAAAAAAAAAAAGAATTTGCTCTTGCCCTAACATAGAATATGCTGTATAGTCTATAGATCATGTTTTTTAAAAGGCCATCAGAGAGCTGAGTTCTCAAAGAAATGTAATAAACTAAAATTCAGAGAGACAAGGCTCTCCTAACAGAGCAGGGCCCTCAGATGCTTTTCTCCATGGGTGAGCCGTAAGAGAAGGACAAAGCTGCCACTGGTGAAGGGGGAAGGAAACAGCTGAACTTTTCACCAATGTTTAAAAGATCAAGGATAGGATTTTTTTAAAAAATTTGAATCTTTCTCGCTTTATTTTTCTTTATGTGTATTATTTAATTTTCTATTGGAGAAGTTGTATGGTTAGAGAAATATTGTGCAGAAAATACAGTTCCCATATAGTCCCTCCCTACCAATATTACTACTAACTATAGGGCATAGCTTACATTTGGTGTATTTTCCCCGTAAACCACCCTATTGTTAACACCATGTGTAAGTATTATACATTTGTTACAGTTCATGAAAGAATGTTCTCATATTTGTACTGTTAACCACAGTCCACCATCCAGCACAGGGTTCACTGTGTGCTACAGCCCCATACCTTGTACAGTCCATCCAAAGTGTACACTCAGTGGCTCTCAGTTTCATCACAGAGTTGTGTTGTCATAGCCTCAGTCAATTTTAGAACATTTTCATTACTCCAAAAAGACAAACCCCCTATCCCATTATACTCTTGACATTGATACAGTACCTCTGCTGCCCTCGATGCAAAATATTGCATTAGTACTGTTACCTATAATTAACATTGCCTTCATTTTCCCCATGTATCATCATATTCTTAACACCTTATACTAGTGATGTGCATTTGTTCTAGTCATTCATAGAACATCCTTGTATTTGTACTATTAGGCCCATTCCTCATCTACCACTTAGTTCACTATGTTATACAAGCCCCAGAGTCTCCTCTAGCTTTCTTTCCATTGACATTTATCCCTAGACCACCCCTTTCAGTCACAATCACATCTATAAATCAGCGGTGTGAGTTAAACTCACTCTAATGTGTTACCATCATCTCTATCCATTTCCAAACCTTTACAATCACCCTTATTAAAAATTCTATATACAGTAAGCCTCAGCTCCCCCTTCTAAATCCTCATTCTATCTCCAAGTGAACTATATTCTAGATTTTAACTCATTTATTCATTGGATATAGTTGTTATTAGGGAGACTACACAATATTTGCTCTTTCGTGTCCTGCCTTTTCACCAACGTAATGTTCTCAAGGTTCATCCATGCTGTCATGTGCACCTCAATTTCATGTCTTCTTACAGCTGAATGGTGTTCTATCATATGTATACACTACATTTTGTTTATCCGTTCATGGGTTGATGGGCACTGGGGTAGTTTCAGTCTTTGGCACATGTGAATAATGCTGCTATGAGCATCAGTGAGCACCAAGCCTAGGCTTTTGGGATGGTTTGGAATCTCCAGGTTCCCAGACAGAGGTGAGTTCATACTTGCTCCTTCTCTTTCATGCACTTTCAAGGAGTGTTCATTGGAAAGTCCGGGTGGAGAGCAGGATAACCAGGTGTGACCCTCTGTGGGCAGGCAGGCAGAGGCGACCAAAATCTGAGGCAAAGCAGGGGGACTGAGAGAAACCTCACCCCCTCTGGTCACAGGTGATGGAGGAGGTCTGATGATGGGGTGGCCATGCAGGAAAGTTATGGGGACACTTGCTGCCTGAGGTACCAAAGAGAGGTTTGTGGGTGAAATCAGGAGTACAGTTTTAGATGTATTACTCTTGATGTGAAATGTCCAGGCTGAGACGTCAGTTGTTTTGTTTTTTTGCTGTTGATGTTTTTCTTTTATGTTTGTTTTCTCTTTCATTAATTTCTTTGAGTTATATATTTGTTACATATCCCCCCTTCTGCTTGTTCTTTGTTGTGTTCATTTTTGTGTTCTTCTGTGTCTGCTTGTCTCCCCCTGTTGCACCGACCTGCCGAGTCAGCTCACCGCGCAGCGGCCTTGCCTGCTCGCGGGCGGCTTTTTGCCCTGCTTGCAGGTGACTTGTTTTGCCTGTTGCGGCTTTGTCCTGCCTGTGGCAGCTTTTGCCCCGCCCACGGCGGCTTTGCCCTGCCCACGGCGGCCTTTCCCTGCCCATGGTGGCTTGCCTTCTCAAGGCAGTCTGCCAGCTTGAAGAGGCCCCGGGAACCGAACCCGGGGCCTCCCATGTGGTAAACCAGCACCCTATCCACTGGGCTACAGCTGGCCCCTTTGAGTTATATTTTTGTATTTATTATTTCCTTCCCTCTATTTTCTTTAGGTTTATTTTGCTTTTTTATTTTTAATGTCTTGTATATGTAAGCCAAAGGGGTGCTGATGCAAAATACCAGAAATCTGTTGGACTTTATAAAGGGTATTTATTTGGGGTAGAGGCTTATAGTTACCAGGCCATGAAGCATGAGTTACTTCCCTCACCAAAGTCTGTTGCCATGTGTTGGAGCAAGATGGCTGCCGATGTCCAGCCTTCTTCTTCCTCTTAAGTCTCCGTGATACCACCTTCTTCCAAGGTCAGCTATAGGCTATCTGGCTCTCTAGGCTTTGTCTCTCTCCCTCAGGCTCTATTCTCTTTGGGCTCAACTTGTTTCTCTCCACAAGGTCAGCTGTAGACTATTAGGTGAACGATTCATCTCTCTTCCCGGGGTCTCTGCTGTGTCTGTGGAGCTTTCTCTCTTCCTCTGTGTTCTTCTCCTGTGCGTTTACTTCCCGGGCTCCAGCTCAAAACTCCCAACTCTGTCCTTTGCTTGTCTTTTCTCTACACCCTAATGACATGGCCCAATCAAAGTCCTAATCATACTGTAGTCGATTACAAGTGATACCTCTGACAGACCAGGTTACAAACATAATCCAATAACTATTTTTGGAACTCATAAACAATACTAAATTTCTACAAGTTTCAATGTATGTTTAGCCGATTAAATTTTAGCCATTTGTCTTTTGTAATAGCCATAGTGAGGGTTATTAATTTTTCTATAAATTTTAATTTACTTTCTTTCCACAAGTTTTGATATTTAGATTTTTGGGCATAATTCATCTATAATTTGCATTTTAATATTTTGGACACATACCTAGTTTTAAAGTACATTTCTAAACTTCCTTTTTTTCTTAATGATTTCTAGTTTAAATGGATCTGGTTTTAAGAAAGTATTTTGGAATTGATGTAGCTCAAGCAATTGGGTACACACCTCCCACATGGAGGGTCCCATGTTTGGCTCCCAATGCCTCCTAAAGAAGATGAGCAGACAGATGAGGGAGCCTTCTGGGGAGGGAGAATAAAAAAATACAGTACAACAAAATAAAATACTTTGAATTTTTTTCAATCGATTAAAATTTTTTTTTAATGTTTTTTGCTGGGGATTGAACCCAGGACCTTGTAAGTGGGAAGCACATGCTCAACCATTTGAGCTACAGCCTCTTCCCTCTATTGAGGTTTTGATACCTGCCTTATCTCTAAGTATATTGGAAATTTTTGTAAATGCTTTGGCAGTACTTTTTAAAATTTGTGTATTCTGCTGTTAGTTGCAGTCATTTATTTTTTTTTTAAATCCATTTTACTTTATTTATGATTAAAGTTTATTTATCATTTTGAAGTTTTAAGGTTTGGTGTTCTAACATGATTAATCATGTTGTTAAAATCTCTGTGTTTACTGATATTGTTATATTGCTTTCCATATTATTTAGTGAATGGAATATGTTAAAAATACCTCAAAATGATGTGCATATTTTGAATTTCTCTTTGAGATCTGCTATTACTTTATAACTCAGCAGGCTTTATTATTTGGAGCATATACATATTAAATCGTTACATCTTCTTCTTGAATTGGATCTTTGAAAAAATGTAAGGAACTGCTTTGTTTATCAAAAGTTTTTGCCTTAAATAATTTTTTACTTATTAGTACATCTATGGAATGTCTTTCTCCATCCTTTTACTGTCAACTTTACTAAATCCTTACATTTTAGCCGTGTCTCTTGTATTATGTAGCAGTTTTCTTTGCTTAGGTTTCAAAAATAAGGTCTGATGATCTTTTCTGTGAACTAGAAAGTTCATCTCTTCATATTTAAGATAGCCACTGATATATTTGAGTTTAATTTTATCATCTTATAATGTTTCCCATTTGCCTTGCCTAGTATCTGTTCCTCATTTTTAGTGTCTTTTTCCTACTTTTATTGGATTGATTATTTTTAGTCATGTCATTTTTAGTTTCTATTAGTTAGGAAATTTAACTATTTTTTTCTATTCTTTTAGTAGTTTCCATGAAATTAAAGCATTTTTTAAATGTATGAAGGTGTAAAATTAATAAAAAATATTAGCCTTTTATGTAATACAATTGGGAGGGATAACTGTTGGTTAAAAAGAATATATTTTTTTAACTTGGCAAAAAAAATGGTCTTTTAAAATCAACAGTTACCCCCTCCCCCAATTACTTTCTTTTGCTGTCAAATATTTTAAATATATATATATATATGTATTTGTGGATTGAAACAAGGACCGCATACATGAGAAGCAGGTACTCAGCCACTTGAGCTACATCTGCTCCTTCAATTCTACAATTGTTTTTAATTCCAGCCATTCTCAAACACTATTTTGATATTCTAAATTGGTTCACTGAAATTTGAAAGGAGTTTAGTCTCACCTAGTAAATGTGAGCATTCATATTATGTGATTCATAATTCCATTCTGAAGAGTGTGCCCTAGGGAAACAAGGAGATATTTACAAGTATGCTTATGGTAGCATTATTTATTATAGATAATAGCCAGAAAAAAATGTAATTACTATCAGAATTACAGTAGTTAAGTGTGTACTCCTATCATATCAACTATAAATGTGATGAGTCAAAAGTCTTTCATTCCAGGGAAGCAGATGTGGCTAAAGTGATTGGGCTCCCATCTACCATATAGGAAGTCCAGGGTCGATTCCCAGTATCTCCTAGGGAAGGCCTGCTGGCCCATGCGGTGAGCTAGTGCAACAAAGGAAAAAAGAGACAAAGAGGAGAAACAATCAGAGGTACAACAAACCAGGGACCTGAGGTGGCTCAAGCGATTCAGTGCCTCTCTCTCACTGGAGTTCCAGGATCGGTTTCCAGTGTCTCCTAAAGAGAAGACAAGAAGAGAAGACAAGCAGACACAGAGAGTCCACAGAGAGCAGACAGCCAGAGCAAAACAACAAGGGGGGAGGGAGGAGCAAATAAATAAATTTTTTTAAAAGGAAAATGTGATGATTACAACACAAATTGTTTAGTATATCTACCTATACCTTTATCTAAATTTATTCTAAATCTATCTCTATCATCTATATCTTTTACCTATCTCTATCTAAATATTTGTAGGTTGTATTACCCAAAGTGTGATTACTGTGTCCAAGGGTATAGAATTACAATTTTTGTATGTGAATGTTATTATATTTGATGAATTTTTAAAATTGCATTTGCATAAAACAGCATCAACAAACTACTTGGAAACGAATCTAAAAGCACATGTAAAAACTGAAACTCCATGGTCTCCCTCGTGTTCCCGATGCTTCTCTCATCAGGGTTTCCTCCGCTCCTCTGACCCCCCTACCCCTGATCTGCCTGCGGCCCCGCCCTCCCAGTCCAACCTCCAATCCGTTTAGTGAAAAGGCACCTGTCTCTGCAGAACCAGTGTGAGACTAAGATAGCGTCCTCTCCGCCGCCCCAATAATCAAGAGCTTGGCGGAACTTTGAGCGCACCCGGAGACTGTGGGCAGCCTGACGGAAATCACAGAGTGCGGCGCTGAAACGGATTAATAAGGAATTGGTGATGTGGCCCCTATCACGCAGAACAATGTTTTCCATGTCCAGCTGGGGATGATGTTTCATTGGCAAGCCACAATTACGGGGCCTAATGATGGCCCACTATCAAGGCGGAGTATTCTTTTCAATAATTCATTTTCCTACAGACCACCCCTTCAAACCACATAAGGTTGCATTTACAACAAGAATTTATTATCCAAATGTTAACAGTAATTGCTGCATTTGTCTCCATAATCTAAGATCACAGTGGTCTCCTGCTTTAACTATTTCTAAAGGTCTTTTATCCATTTGTTCACTGCTGTGTGATCTGAACACAGATAACCCCTTAGTGCCAGCTCAGAATTTTGGTGCCCTGCCAGTGGGCCCTACTTTGGAATTTATGCTCCTCAGTGTGACAGAGTTGGACTCATTTGTGGTTTCCCTACACATGGCAACAGACTTTGTTCCCTGTGAAATAAACACACAGGAGAAGAATACAGAGGAGTAGGGGCAGTTCCATAGACATGGCAGAGGCCCCAGGAAGAGAGAGAGGCTCATAGTCTAATGCTGACCTTGTGGAGAGAACAGAGCAGCTATGCCTGGAGAGGAATGAGCCCTGAGAGAGAGATGAGACTTATCCCAGGCTACAGTTGGTATTGGAAGAAGCTGGGACCACAGAGCCTCAGGGGGAAGAGGGAGGCTGAACCCTCACAAAGACAGGCAGCCATCTTGCTCCAACACATGGTGACAGAGTTTGTGAGGGAAATAACTTACACGTTATTTTCTTGTGACTATAAGTTTCTACCCCAAGTAAATATCCTTTTTAAACCAATAAAGTTCTGGTACTTTGTATCATCATCCTTCTGGCTGACTAAAACAGACATCATGAGGGACAATGACCATCTCAAGGAACAGAGAGCGTCTGCAACTGCCAGCAAGATAGTCCCATCCATCTGCTCCATAGGCTCTAAGACAGCTGTAAATGAGAGGTGAAGTGGGCATCACCATCCCAGAATCCTCAGGATTGGGGAATGAATGATGGACTAGTGTAGACTCACTGTTATTCTACTATAGACTTATTGTGATTCTAGCAATGGAAAGAACTTTCATCATTTCTGTGGAGGCAGTGGCCACTGGAGGTTTTGAGAGGAGGGAGGGGAAAAATAGGTGTCATTTGGGGGCATTTTCAGGACCCGGGAATTATCTTGACTGATATTGCAATGACAGATTCAGGCCATTTTATATGTATATATTGTGGGACAGAGTGTAAACTACAATGCAAACTACAATGCACGCTTAGGTCAATGTTGCAAAATGTGTTCAGCAATTGTAACAAAGGTACCACACTAAAGAAGGTTGTTGATAATGTGGGAAGATGTGGGAGTGCTAGGTTGCAGGGCATATGGGAATGCTCTATATTTTTTGTGTAACATATACATCATCTAAGTATCTTTTTAAAAAATTTAAAATATCTATTTTAAAAAAATGACATCTATAAAACTCTTACAAGAAAATATAGGAAAACATTTCAAGAGCTTTTAGACTGTAATTTCTTAAACCTTACACCCAAAGCACAATCAAGAAAAGAAAAAAAATAGATAAATGTGACCTCCCTGAAATTAACACTTTTGCACCTTCATTTTATTTTTGTTCTTTGTCAAAAGGGTGAAAAGGCAACCGACTCAAGGGGAGAAAAATTTGGAAATCACATATCCGATAAGGGTTTAATGTCCATGATATATAAGAGATACTACAGCTCAACAATAAAAAGACAAACGACCCAATCAAAAAATGGCCTAAATGACTAGAATACACAGTTGTCCAAAGAAGAAAGAAAAATGGTAAATAACACATTTAAAAATGTTTAACATACTACCAATAAGGGAAATACAAATCAAACCACAATGAGATATGGTTTCACACCTATTAAAATGGCCACTATCAAAAAGTTAGAAAACTACAAGTGTTGGAGAGGTTGTGGAACGATAGGAACACTTATCCACTGTTGGTAGGAATGTAGAATTGTACAGCAACTCTGGAGGACTGTTTGGCAGTTCTTAAGTAAGTTGATTATAGATTTGCTAAGGGAACCGACAATTCCATTGCTAGGTATATACCCAGAAGAACTGAGAGCAGTGACACGAAGAGACATCTGCACACTGATGTTTATAGAGACATTATTTATAATTGCCAAAAGATGGAAACAAACTAGGTGTCCATTAACTGATGAATGTTTAAACAAATTGTGGTGTATACACATGGTGGAATATTATGCATCTCTAAGAAGAAATGAAGTCATGAAGCATATGACAACATAGATGAACCCTGAGGACATTATGTAATGTATTTTACTCTATTATGAGCTAAATATATTGTGCAAACTCATGGAGTTAATGATTATTTCTATTTTCTACCAGAAAATAGGATAAAGGTAGAGAATGGAAAGCTGAGGGATGATCTCTGCAGAATTGGTAAACTGTTGTTTTCCAATCTTTGGAAATGAATAGAAATGGTGAAGCACACCATAGTGTTTGTAACTAGCATAGCTATTATACAGGTATGACAATGGTTGAAAGGGAAAGACTAAGGACATGTTTATTACAAGAAGGAAAGAAAAAAAATGTAACATAGGTCGTTTAACAGTGAAACTTTTTGTATAATATGAATATGGGTGCTATTGCAATAAGACTGTCTTTACAAAATATAAATAAAAAATGAACTAGACAGCTGGAAACAGAATAGCAGCTACATATGGCTGGGGAAACAGAAAGATTGAGAGGAGATGAGTTTTTTTATTTGTCTTTTTTTGTTTATTATTATTGTTGTTGTCATTGGAATAATGAAAATGTTCTAATAATGATTTAAGTGATGAATGAACAACTGTGTGATTATAACAAATAATCTTGATTGTGCACTTTGGACAGATTTATACTTTAGTGATGTGTATCAATAAAATTGATTTGTTTAAATTTATACTTTATTAATATGTATCAATAAAATTGATTTGTTAAAATAGAAACCTGAGGGCTAGAGAAAGAAGTTATAGTCCTTGCAACCTGCCTTTGGTCCTATGGCCATAGTTGATATCCATGATCTCCCTTTACTACTCTAATGTCTCTCACACATCTGTTGGTCCTTTGTTTGCCCTGTGCATAATCCAGGCCTCTGTCCCCAAGAGATCTAAGCTCCTGGTTACTGTGTCCTTGTTAGGCTGTGGTTACAAAATTGTCCATTCATGGTTAACACTGGGGCATGGACGCACCAAGACACACATTAGTGAATCCACATAGGTTTTATTTGACCTTTTGCTGTAATAGCAACCTTCCTTTCACATGAGAATTAGGGCCAATTAACTCTGCAACTATGGTATTTTCCTTCTTTGCTTCCT
>PVKH010035339.1:0-11936 GCA_004027955.1 Chaetophractus vellerosus | reverse complement strand
ATATCAAGTAGTTTAAGTAAAAATTTCATAAGCATCAGAATTTTTATCCGTGATAAATTATGCTGGCCTTTAAAACTATTTAGAATTACTGATATTCTTAATATAAAATCATTTTCATTGATCCAACTTGGAGAGAACCAACACCAAGCATCTAATAAATTAGAGTTGGGAGGGCATAACATACATTTCCTTTATTTATACAATGGGCATAATGAAAAGATATCTGCAAATTTGTTTTTCAATATTAATATTTTATTTTTAAAATCTTATTGACTTTAGAGACTCAGGTGTAAAGGCACCATTGCAATTATTATTATTAAAGCCTTTACCTGTCATTACATGTCATTTTAGTATTTGTGAGGAGCTTTGTAATAACGCTTTACTAGCTAATTTCCATGGTAACATTATTCTGTAATCTCAACTTTAGAAATTAGGAGATGTAAATTTAGAGGGGTGATTTTTTTCTAAAACCCCAGAGCAAATCAGCAGCAGACCCAATTTCTAAGTCTGGACATGCTGATTATTTAAACAGAACACTGCTACCGACTGTGCTTACACAAATTAAAAATTTTATTTTTAACAGAGGTTTTATGATTGTATGCTTTTGTGATTTATTTACTTTTTTTTAGGGTCTCATTTTATATAGAGAAATACTATTTAAAGAAAAATAAATCCTGAAAAAAGGACCAGCAGTGATAATGTTCCTAAAACATGAGATCTGTGTACCTGAGAGACATTCTTGGAGTCAATGAGAAGAGCCTGACAGGAAAGTCATGAGGAAATCCCTTGATACTTATAGATTATTTTAATATCATAGAAGAAGGATATGACTTGTTTTTAGTGCTTATAACACTAGCTAAAAAGCGGATCTAGGTGAAAGGCTAAAGCTTTCTACTAGCAGCTCTCAGCATTTTAACCTAAGATTTCTCTTGATATCAGCTTTCAGCTATAAAGTAAATTCTGATATTTTTAAGTTTAGGGAAATTCAAGAAGACATGCGTGGATAGAACAAAGATAAACAATATCTATTCATATAATGTATGAAATTGATGGGAGACAAAGGAAGCAACACTCATGAGCCAGAACCATAAAAGCCACAAAAATACAAGAAATGAATGAGACTACTATGATCATTTTGGGGGGTGGGGGAGCTTTCAATGGAGGCAGGAAGAGCAAGGAGTTAGAGGAAGGGATACTGCATACGGATACATTTTCCGGACTGAGAAATACCTTTCGGGGGTGTAAGCTCCACTTTTTCTGGAACCACAGGTTTTTCAGGAACTTTTCTCTTCGAAACAGCTTTAAAGAATATGATCTTAGTTTTATTATTTTTATATTTAAACTAATCTGAAGCAAATGATTAAATTCCTACTCCAAGACTCAAAATCAAGCTTTGCTAATAATCAAAAAAGCACTAATAACAACCAAGAACAGCCACCAAAGAACATGGAAGAAGCGTTCAAACCATGAAAACAGATCGCAGTTTTACTCTAAATTTGAGCAATAAATTAAAGACTGGCTGAGAAAGAAGATATTTTTCATTTTTCATTTTTCACAAGAGGAAGAAATTTTTCTTTGAATATACATTTCACATTAAAGAAAATGTATTTAAGGGTGTCCTCATGGTGTTTCAAACAACACATGGGTGGGTCTTTTAAGAGGTGCCCACCTTTTCAGTGTAAATTGGCTTAAAATGCCCAAAGGTCCCCCTCCCAGGCAGGAGGGATGTAGAGGGGTAAGAGTTACTAGAAGCAATGTCTCATTCTGGATAATTCTGGTTTTGTAGATATGTAGGTAAGTATGGAAAAAGTGCTCATTTAAGTTTATATATAGATTATTTTTAGAATGGAAAATCCCATAACATCACAATAAAGACAACTTTTTAGTTAAAATAAAAGAACAATATGCTTTTGTAAGTTAACTTCAGCTTTTAAAGATGGTATTTTAAAAACAAAATAATGTTGCATTAATTCAAATTAAAATTATGAAAAGAATGAAGGGAAGTTTAATGATAGGAAGAGATGCCAGAAGTCAAATATCTTCATATCCACTCTTTCCAGCTACTCAGAACTACCACAGAACATAATTAGGCTTTTTTTAAGTTGCCAAAAAAAAAAAAAAAAAAAAAGTGAGGAGCAGTAGTAGGTCTTCCATAAGCTTTCTTATTATGGAAAGCATATGCACACAAATACATATCAGTCATTGGACACCGTTACTTATATATTTAAAAGCACAAGAAATTATGTAAGAACAAAGTTTTGGCTTTTATATAAATTTGTTACTGCAATATTTAAAGCATTTTGCAAAGATTTCTTACACACTCACATGCCTAAGACCTCAAAGATATGCGTAGCAATCAGACTGAGAAATCAGAAAACCCTTTCTCCCAACTCCGTGTAAGAAAGTTAGTCGGACAGACGCTTGCACCCAGCTATCATAAGCTGAAGCTAAAAATGCACTTTCTAACATTTGGGGCAGCAGCCATGGCTTGACAAGGCAGCCCAGGGCCTCTGGAGCAGCAGAGAAACACAGGTCTCTATGCAATTCCCACAGCAGGATAACGTCTAAAAGCACATACTTCCAAAAGTAAGACGTTTCTTGCAAGCACCATTTCAAATGATTGCATAGAAGTTTGAAACAGGTTAATAAGACTTTGGAAGCGGCCTTTTGTACCTTTAAGTTGGAACATTTTCTCCTTCACATCTTCCTTGGGTGGAGCAGGAGGAGGAGCTGGAGGCTTTGGTTTGAGTTTTGGTTTCTCAGTAATCTTCTTTTCAGGTTCAGGTTCTTGAAACAGTATTTCAGGAGTGTTAGTCGATATTTTAAATTAGAAATTTAAATTTATATATGTCTTCATATGCATTCATATATATGAAATTAAAAGTTTGATTTTTTTAGATATGTAAGATCAATGTCCAACATAAAACAAATATGAACACTGGTAAACAGAAAATGAGAAATAAAGCAAAGACAACAATAAACAACAACAAAGGACACATCCACAAAAGCCACATTTGACATGAGATAAATACTACATATTACATGGAAACATAAGAATGAAGGGCACATTTAAAACAAAGAATATCTTAAGTACAGATGCACAGAGACTTACGATACAGCTAGAACAACACAAACCACATACATTTCAAGATGAAGAATGCTCTATGTGATCGTGAAGATTTAAGTCCAATTAATTGAATACCTTTTACTGCTATTTCTTCTGGCTTTGGTTCAGGTTCAGGTTCTACTGGTTCAATATACTTTTCGATTTCACGTTCTTGAAAGAATGTTGACAAAGGATATGAGATTATAAAGTTCTTCATGAAGATTCATAGAAATTTCACACAGATGCAAAGATTACAGTCACACAACTTATACAATTCACTTGGATAGAAAAAGGTAAGATTTCCATTTTCTTTTACTTGAACTTTCTATTAAAAACTAGTTTTTTTTGATGGCTGTTGATGGCGAATGAGATGACATATAATTTGACATTGGGTGATCATTTGACGATACAATGAATTTATTCCATTTTTGCCTCAGTTAACCGAACCTTTTAGAATTTATAATTACCATCAAGAATAATCAAAGCTTCTAATTCAACAGAAGCATAATTATTTAAAAATAAAGTACTCAAACATAATGCTGGAATGCTTTTGTATATAATTTCAAGAAGACATATTGCCCTATCAATACTAACAAGAGTTTTCAAGAGATTTAAAAAATTTTTATTTGTATATATACCTTCAACAAGGGGCGACTCTTTTCTACCAATGGTTATAGATGCTTTTTCTTCATATATTATTTCCTCAGGAGACTCTTCAACTTAAAAAACATAGTATTTTATTTTAGGCTGCATTCAGAATAAAATACTGCAACTGCTAAATTGCATCATATCAATTTAGTTACACACTATAACATGTTCTTCAGATGATCCCCAAATATCAATAATTTCAAAACATAAAACAAGGGGTAGATAAATACATTTGACCCATCTACAGCCAAATCAAGATGATGAAGACATTTGTCGTTTTCCAAGATTTATAGAGCAGCTGTGTACCTTGGACAGGGAGAACTTCTGGCTCTTCATGGATAGGAACAGACACTTTCTCTTCTTGGATGATTTCCTTGGGAACTTCAGGCACTTTAAAGATATTGATTTTGTTTAATATTAAGAGTTTAGAAGATGTGCAAGATTTTTCAAAGAGCAGGCAAAGAATACAGGGGAAAGAGCTTCATCTTATATAACTTCATGGGGATAATGGCTTCTGGGGCATGGCACCCTTTTGGTCCTAATTTTATACATGACTCTTCCCAGACTTCTTCGTTTGCTTCTCTTCCTCTGCTATCCCTTAAATGTAGGTGTGTTCTTCCACTGATCTAACATTGATACTCACTTCTATTTGCTTTACAAGCTCTGATAATTCACTCTTGCACCCTCAACTCTTATTTCCTTGTGGATGACTTCTTATCTGTATCTTTAGCCCTGATCTCTTTCCTAACCTCCAGATGCACATTTCCAACTTCCATAATTGAGAAGTGAAAAATATACTCATTATATCAGTTCAGGAATCCAATGCACCATTCTCTTGGCCATCTAGCTTCAATCCTCACAATTATCTTGGGCTCTTGTATTTCCCCAACTGCTTTCATAGTAGGCACCAAGTCCTGATAACTCAATCTCCAGCTTTCTCAAATCCAGTCCTTTTTGTTATTTCTACCCCCACTGGCCTAGTCCAACTTTTAATGGTCTTAAATAATTGCAATAGCTCTTTGCTATTATTACTGTCTTCTTAATAGCATTGGGCTTGCTGCCAGTTATCTTTCTAAAGCCCAATTCCTATCTATTTGTACACCTGCTTCAAAACCTTTGAGACTTCTTATTGCCTAAGAAATAAAGTACAAACCTTAAACTAACATTCAAAGAACTCTAGACTATGACCTCAATATTTATAGCTAGGCTTATCTTTACCATCCATACTCAAAGTATGTAAGTTTATTTGACAATCCTGGAAGAGGCTAGACTCTTGTAACCTCCGTGTCTTTGGATATGCTCTTCCCTTTGTCTAGGATACCATTTCCTCAATTTCTACACGTAAAAATATAACAAAACTCAAAATTCTACTTCTTCCACAGAGCTTTCTCTGATGCCTCTGCTGAATTTTAGCTTTACTTGATCAGAGTTTCTATAGCCCTCTGTACTTACTTTGTAGGTGTAAATACCTCCTGCCTGCTTTAGAGTTATGTGGTACTTGTCTTTCTCTCTTTTTACCAGTTTTAAGTTCCTTGAAGATGGGATCAAGTTTTTTTAAAATTTTTTCTAACAGTGTCTCATAGTAAACATTCAACAAAATATGCTGAGTTGAGCTGTTCTACACATCCAATGAGAAAAGTTCCTCTTCTACCACATGTCACAATGTAATAAATCACGGCATACCTGAATCACATTCATTGTTTTCTTCTGCTTATGTCTCATTTTCCCTCTGTGACCTCATTATTTTCCCTTTTTTTTCTCTTTCTGTGTAATGTGGTTTTGCATAAACTCACACACACTCTCTCTCTCTATATATATATATATTGGTCTAAGAACTATTAAAATGCTCAGATAATGGTCAGAGAATTTTTTTTCCCTTCACAGTAGGTACCTTTTTTGGGTAGGACTTCTCGTTCTTTGGTAACAGGCACAGGTTCTTTCTTTACTGGAACAAGTTTCTTGGGCATCTCTGGCACTTTGAAGATATTAGTTTTATTTTTAAAAAGATAACTTAAAAACATTTAAAATGTTAAGAATAAAAAGAGATCTATAATTAATGGGACAGCCTTAAAAGTAATGGAAACAAAATAAGGACATTTTTGTCCCTAATTATGCAACAACAATGAGGACAACTAATTGGATCCCACTTTGAAATATCAGGGTAAACTTTTAAAAATTATGTTAAAGATGGCATGAATACCTTCAGCTGCTGGTGTTTCTGGCTTCTTAACAGCTGGGACCTTCTTCACTGGCACAACTTTCTTTGCCATCTCAGGTACTTTAAAGATATTAGTAGCATTTAATAATATAAAATCACAGGATGTAATATACATATAAATTTTAAAAGTCTGTTCAACACCAAAACATATAGATAACAGTTAACAAACACATAATGCAGCACAGCACATAATGAGAGTGTAAAATTTTAGACAGCACACGAAAATGAAGTCAGTATTTATTTTACTAAAAGTACCTTTAGGAGGTGGAGCTTCTGGTTTTTTGATGACAGGAACTTTCTTTTCTGGGACAATCTTCTTGGGCTCTTCAGGCACTTGAAAGATAGGAATTTCTTTTAAAGTCAGATGATTACAGTGGAAAGTTTAATGCTAATGAATGACTCAAAAGAGGTCACATGTATTTCTTTGATATGCACATTGTAAAATTCTGTAGGCCCAAAATTTTATGTGTTCAAGTAACTTCTTCTTGCTAATGAAGTCAAATTTCAAGCAAGGAGCTAGAAGACTGACATTTTACTTTTAAAAAAAATATATGCAATAGCCATACAACTCAAATGATTGTGTTTTCCCCTTCAGTGGCTCCTGACTTGTACCTGCGGGTGGTGGGGCTTCTGGTTCCTCCTCCTCTGCAACAGGAACTGGCTCTTTCTCTTCGGGAGCAATTTCCTCAGGTTCTTCATATACTTTAAAGATATTAGGTCATTTTATTTCAATGTTTGGAACAATATTCTAAAATGCACAAACACCAAACACATAAAAACAGTCATCTCGATTTTTCCCCCTACTTTCAATTAATTTCTTCTTGTCTTTATTTGTAAGATGAAATTTATCTTATCTGTACTGACTTCCGTTTCTATCAGTTTGAATGCCTGGTCAGCTCTTTTGGTGTTTAATGTCATTTATACTCATCAGTTCTCCTGTCTTACTTTCTGTGTACATTTGCGAAGATGAGTTAATAGAGCTTACCATGCCCTATGTAGGTACCTCTGATTGATAACCCAAAAGAGATTTGGGATCAGAGCTAATTAAAGATGAAGAAAGACAAATAATTAAAGGGTAGAAAAGGACCAAGAGTTTATGAATTAGAAAGGACGAGGAACAAGGCTTAAATTAAAAATAGGAACTCATTAATGGTCTTATGTATACCTTCTGGAGGAGGAGACTCCGCTTTCTTGGGAACAGGAATGGCTGGCTTCTCTTCTAAGACAGGTTTCTTTGGTACCTCTGGCACTTTAAAGATATTAGTTAGTCTTACTTTTGGGTAGTTGGTTAATATATAAATTTTATATCACATCTAGTTCACATCTTATTCAAATAATTTAGGGGAAAGATACAAGAACAAAATTCACAATAAAGTCAGTGATCTGTCCTTTAATTAACACAGTGGGGAGGAAAATGTGGCCTATTAAAAACAACAAAGCTGTGTTAGTAAACTCTTCCAATGCCCATAATCAATGCATCAGTTTTTAAAAAAATGATATTGCTTAGAACATTTAAACCCTAAAAACCAGAGTGGCAGTTTTGTAGTTGTGAATATAAGAGGAATGACCAAAAAAAAAAAAAAAAGAAAAAAGGAAAGGAAGACAGGGGGGGGGGGGGGGGATTCCTGTAATAGGTGAATTTGAATGACTTTTCGCAGAGTCTCATTAGTGATGTATACCTTTAGCTGGTGGGACTTCAGGCTTTTTGGGAACAGCTACTTTCTTTTCTGGAACAACTTCTTTTGGAACTTCAGGCACTTGAAAGATATTAGTATTTTAACATTATGAAAATCACTAGTTAACAGTCATCACATTTACACAGAATAAAATACGTTTTAGACTTGGAGACTGTTTCTGCCTCCATCAAACGGTGGGCAGTGACGTGTACCTTTAGCCGGTGGGACTTCTGCTTTTTTGGGAACCACAGGAGGCACTTTCTTTTCAGGAACAACTTTCTTGGGCACCTCGGGAACTTTAAAAGATATTAGTAATTTTTAAGCTAATAGTTTTAATGATATACGGAAATCATGAAGTAGAGTAGCAGAACATAACATTTTCAAGAACAACATTTTTCTGTAGGAACTTAGTAGCAGTGAGAAATACCTTTTGCTGGTGGTGGCTCAGGTGTTTTGGGAATGACAGCAGGTGGTTTCTTTTCTGGGACAGGTTTTGGAGGTGGCTCGATCACTAACGATATTAGAATTTATGTTTTAGAGGCAGTGAAGATGAGTGAGAAACATTAAAAAACCTCCTATGGCCCAGAATTTTCAGGGCAAAATTGAATGGCTAAGGAATCCTAGCAGACAGGCCAGGTACCTTTTGGAGGAGCAGCAGGTTCTGGCTCTTCAACAACTTGAGCTGGAGGCTCTTCCAGAACAATTTCCTCAGGCTCTTCATATGCTTTAAAGACATGAGCTCATTTTAATGCTAGAATTGACTATTGTATATGAAATATTTTGCAAAAATATTTTGTAACACTAAGAAGATCATTCTTTTTTAAAAATATTAGTTTGGATAGTTTCATTATTACCTGCCGGGGGTGGACTTTCCGGTTTGGGGGGAATAGCTTCAGGCACCTTCCTTTCTGGGACAGCTGCCTTTGGCACCTCCGGTACTTGAAAGATATTAGTATTTCCATGATTAGATTTGGTAAAGACAAACAACAGTGTAACACACAGTGATGAGGGGGTGACTACCTTTGGCTGGTGGGACTTCAGGCTTTTTGGGAGGTGTCACGGGCACTTTCTTTTCAGGCACGACTTCTTTAGGAACCTCAGGCACTTTAAAGATATTAGTAAAATAACATTTAAGAATAATGAAAACCACTAGAACAAAATATTTTCAAGAGCAGAAGAGCTGTATCTTCTTAAGCGTAAGATCAGTGACAAATACCTTTAACAGGTGGGGCTTCTGGCTTTTTAGGAGGCACCACTGACACTTTCTTTTCAGGGACAACTTCTTTGGGAGCCTCGGGCACTTTAAAGATATTAGTAAAATCAAATTTAGGAGTAATGAAAGCCACTAGAACAAAATATTTTCAAGAGCCAAAGAACTATATCTTCTTAATCTTAAGGTCAATGACAAATACCTTTAACGGGTGGGACTTCTGGCTTTTTAGCAGGTACCACAGGTACTTTCTTTTCAGGTATAATCTCTTTGGGAGCCTCGGGCACTTTAAAGATATTAGTAAAATTACATTTAGGAGTTATGAAAAACACTAGAACAAAATATTTTCAAGAGAAGAAGAGCTATATCTTCTTAAGTGTTAGGTCAGTGACAAATACCTTTAACAGGTGGGGCTTCTGGCTTTTTAGGAGGCACCACAGACACTTTCTTTTCAGGGACAACTTCTTTGGGAGCCTCGGGCACTTTAAAGATATTAGTAAAATCAAATTTAGGAGTAATGAAAACCACTAGAACAAAATATTTTCAAGAGCCAAAGAACTATATCTTCTTAAGCTTAAGGTCAGTGACAAATACCTTTAACAGGTGGGACTTCTGGCTTTTTAGCAGGTTCCACAGGTACTTTCTTTTCAGGTATAATCTCTTTGGGAGCCTCAGGCACTTTAAAGATATTAGTAAAATTACAGTTAGGAGTTATGAAAAACACTAGAACAAAATATTTTCAAGAAGAGAAGAGCTATATTTTCTTAAGTGTTAGGTCAGTGACAAATACCTTTAACAGGTGGGGCTTCTGGCTTTTTAGCAGGTGTCACAGACACTTTCTTTTCAGGAACAACTTCTTTGGGAGGCTCGGGCACTTTAAAGATATTAGTAAAATTACATTTAGGAGTTATAAAAACCACTAGAACAAAATATTTTCAAGAGCTGAAGAACTATATCTTCTTAAGCTTAAAGTCAGTGACAAATACCTTTAACAGGTGGGACTTCTGGCTTTTTAGCAGGTACCACAGGTACTTTCTCTTCAGGTATAACCTCTTTTGGAACCTCGGGCACTTTAAAGATATTAGTAAAATTAATTTTGGAGTTATAAATGTGACTAGAACAAAATATTTTCAAGAGAAGAAGAGCTATATCTTCTAAAGTGTTAGGTCAGTGACAAATACCTTTAACAGGTGGGACTTCTGGCTTTTTAGGAGGCACCACAGACACTTTCTTTTCAGGAACAACTTCTTTGGGAGCCTCGGGCACTTTAAAAATATTAGTAAAATTACATTTAGGAGTTATGAAATACTCTAGAACAAAATATTTTCAAGAGCTGTGTCGTCTTAAGTGTTAGGCCAGTGATAAATACCTTTAACAGGTGGGGCTTCTGCCTTTTTAGGAGGTGCCACTGGTGCCTTCTTTTCAGGGATAATTTCCTGAGGAACTTCAGGCACTTAAAAGATATTAGTAGTTTTACATTTAGGTTAATGAGATCAATGGACCAAAAATATTTACAAGAACAGAATAGATATTTCTTCTGCAGAATAATGACAGAGGTGACAAGTACCTGTAATTGGAGTTTCTGGTTTTTTGGGTGGTGCTTTGGGAACTTTCTTTTCTGGGACAATTTCTTGAGGAACTTCAGGCACTTGAAAGATATTAGTAGTTTTACACTTAGGTTAATGAAGAGCAATGGACTAAAATTGTTTTCACTAGAAGAGAGAGTTCTTCTGCAGGATGAGTGCAGAGTTAACATGTACCTGTGACAGGTGGCACTTCTGGAGTTTTGGGTGGTACCTTGGGAATTTTCTTTTCTGGGACAACTTCTTCAGGAACTTCAGGCACTTGAAAGATATTAGTAGTTTTATACTTAGGTTAATGAAGAGCAATAGACTAAAATTGTTTTCAAGAGTTAAAGAGACATTTCTTCTGCAGAATAAAGTTGGACTGACATGTACCTATTACTGGGAGGGCCTCCGGTTTTTTGGGCAGTGCCTTGGGTATTTTCATTTCTGGGACAACTTCTTGAGGAGCTTCAAGTGCTTGAAAGATATTAGTATTTTTAAAATTTATGAATAGTGAAGGCATATTGAAATGATTGCTAAGAGTACAAGACAATATTTTTTTCTTCTCAACAGAGCAATGGAAATAAATATCTTTAACAGGTGGGGCTTCTGGGTTTTGGACACAGCCACGGACACTTTCTTTTCAGGTACAACTTCTTTAGGAACTTCAGGAACTTTGAAGATATTAGTATCTTTTAGTTAGAAACTATAAAGGGGGCATCCCAATGACACATTTGTCCAAGCAAATACAATTTGCAAAACTGGCAGATGTTTCTATATACTCTTTCCCCAGCCCTTAAAACAGGTGACCAGCAACATGCAAGAATAAATACCTTTAGCAGGTGGGGCTTCTGGCATTTTTGGAGGAGCCACTGGTACTTTCTTTTCAGGGATGGCTTCCTTCGGTGGCACTTCAGGGGCTTCAAAGATAGTATTTTGTGTTTAGAAAAGGTGAAAACAAATGATGACTATACCATATAATCTCAAGCCAATATATTTTGAATAGCTACAGACATTTTTTCCCTTTAAAATGAGCTCGCCTTTCTCTAGTAGGATTTTTATATATAATTTTCTATTTAAAAAATAGCAATTATTTTTCTCCTTAGTCTGAAAAGCTTTGACGTTACCTTCAGGGGGTGGACTTTCCGATTTGGGGGGAATAGCTTCAGGTACCTTCCTTTCTGGGACAGCTGCCTTTGGCACTTCGGGTACTTTAAAGATATTAGTATTTTCATGATTAGACTTGGAAAAGACAAACAGACAGTATCAAACACAGTGATGTGGGGGTGACTACCTTTGGCTGGTGGGACTTCAGGCTTTTTAGGAGGTGCCACTGGTACTTTCTTTTCAGGCACAACTTCTTTGGGAACCTCAGGCACTTTAAAGATATTAGTAAATAACATTTAAGAGTAATGAAAACCACTAGAACAAAATATTTTCAAGAGCAGAAGAGCTGTGTCTTCTTATGCGTAAGGTCAGTGACAAATACCTTTAACAGGTGGGGCTTCTGGCT
>PVKH010035338.1:0-11743 GCA_004027955.1 Chaetophractus vellerosus | reverse complement strand
CCCGGGAACAGAGGAACCTGGAAGCCTGATCCCTGGAGACGTCGGCAGCCATCTTCCTCCAACACGTGGACTCTGGTATGGGAAGAAATTTATGCTTTGTGGCCTGGTAACTGTAAGCTTCTACCCCAAATAAATACCCTTTATAAAGACCGACCAATCTTTGGTATATTTCAAAAGGCACGCCTGTGGCTGACCAAAACAGTTCCTAAGTTTTGAAACCTAAGCCATATACTTGTTTGACTGCTATGCACTTTTGTTCACATAAGGTCAATTTCAAAACCCAGGTTTTACCTAGCACTCTGTGAAAACATTATTTTCTTCAGTTTTGCAAACTTAGATACTGATTTCACTGTCTGCTATGCACTTGTTTTGACTTACAGAAAATTCAAAATCAAGGTTTTACCTAAATATCTTTGAGTGCAGTATGATCTTCAGTTTTTTAAACTAAGACACATTTTGGATTCACTGCCTGCCATACTCTTGTTTTCACTTAAAATCAATGTAAAAACACTGGTTTTACCTCATTGTCTGTGATTGAAGAATCATCTTCGATTTTGAAAACTAAGGCAGATAGTAGTGTCATTGACTTCTAATGTACTTGTTTTCACTTACAGTCATTATTAAAGCACTTGTTTTACCTGATCATCTGTGAATGCAGTACATTCTTTGGGTTTGAAAAGTAGGCCAGTTACAGGTTTCATTGACTGCTATGCAATTGTTTTCACTTACAATCAATGTCAAAACTGTGGTTTTACCCAACACTCTGTGAGTGTGGTATGTTCTTTGGTTTTGAAACCTAAGCCAGACAATTGTTTCGTTGACTGCTGTGCACTTGTTTTGAATTACATTCAATGTCAAACCCAGATTTTTACCTATCACTATGTGAATTGAGTATAACCTGTGGTTTAGGAAACTAATCAAGATGCTGGTTTCATTGACTGCTATGCACTTGTTTTCATTTACAATCAATTTGAAAATACTGGTTTTATCAACTGCTCTGTGAATGCAGTATGTTTTTCAGTTTTGAAATTGAACCCTAATACTGATTTCATTGACTACTAAACAATTGTTTTCTATACAATCAATGTCAAACCACTGGTTTTATCTAACAATCTGTGAATGAAGTATGTTCTTTGCTTTTGAAAACTAAGCCAGATACTGATTTTATTGACTTGTATGCACTTGTTTTCAATTATGATCAATGTCAAAACACTAACACCTAACAGACTGTGAATGCAGTATGTTTTTTGGTTTTTAAAACTCATCCAGATACTGGTTTCATTGATTGCTATGCAAATGTTTTCACTTACAATGCCAAATTCATTGTTTTACATAACACTCTGATTACACGATGTTCTTATCTTTTGAAAAATAAGTCATATACTGTTTTCATAGACTGTTATGCACTGCTTTTCACTTACAGTCATTGTCAAAATCCTGCTTTTACCTAACACTCTGTGAATGCAGTGTGTTCTTCAGTTTTGAAAACTAAGGCAGTTACTGGTTTCATTGACTGTTATGCACTTGTTATAATTTACATTCAACGCCAAAACACTGGTTTAACCTAATGCTATGTGAATTCAGTATGTTCTTCAGTTTTGAAATCTAAGCCAGATTCTGGATTCATTTGCTGCTATCCACTTGTTTTCACTTACAGGCAATGTCTAAACACTGGTTTTACCTAATGCTCTGTGAAAACATTATATCTTTCAGTTTTAAAACTAAGTTAGATACTGATTTCATTGTCTGGTATGCACTTGTTTTCACTTAAAGACAATTTTAAAATTCAGGTTATACCTAACTGTCTGTGACTAGTATATTTTTCAATTTTTTTAAACTAAGGCAGTTATTGAATTCATTGATGGCTATGTGCTTGTCTTCACTTACATTCAATGTCAAACCTCTGCATTTACCTAAAACTCTGTGAATACAATATATCTTTTGGTTATCAAATCTAAGGCAGGCACTGGTTTCACTGCTATGCACTTCTTTTCACTTACAACCAATGTCAAACCACTGGTGTTACCTAACACTCTGTGAATGCAGTATGTTCTTCAATTTAGAAAACAAAGGCTGATACTGGTTTCATTGACTGCTATGCAGTTGTTTTCACTTACAGTAAATATCAAATCCCAGGTTTTACCAAATGCTCTGTGAATGCAGAATATTCTTTGGTTTTGAAAACTAAGTCTGATAATGGTTTCATTGACTGCTATACACTTGTTTTCTCTTACAATCAATGTCAAAACATTGTTATACCTATTACTCTTTGAGTGCAGTGTGTTCTCTATTTTTGTAAACTAAGCATTAAGTTGGTTTGATTGTATACTATTCAATAGTTTTCACTTACAATAATATCAAAATACTGGTTTTACATAATGCTCTGTGAAAGTATAATGTTCTTCATTTTGCAAACTAAGCAAGATGCTAGTTTCCATGAATGTTATGCACTTGTTTTCATTTACATTCAATGTCAAATCACTGGTATTATTTAAGGCTCAGTGAAAGCATTATGTCCATCAGTTTTAAAAACTGAGGCAGATAGGTGTTTAATTGACTGCTATGCACTTGTTTTCACTTACAGTCAATGTCAAAACAAAGGTTTTATGTAATGCTCTGTGATTGCATTCTGTTTTTTGGTTTTGAAAGTGAAGAAATATACTGGTTTCTTTGACTGCTATGCTGTAGTTCTCACTTACAATCAATGTCAAAACCCTGGTTATACCTAATTCTCTGTGAATGAAGTATATTCTTCAGTTTTAAAAAGCATGCCAGAGACTAGTTTCAATTATTGTTATGCACTTGTTTTCACTTACAATCAATGTCAAAACATTGACTTTACATTTAGCTCTCTGAATGTAGTTTGTTATTTTGTTTTCAAAACTAAGGCCGATACTGATTTCTTTGGCTGATGTGCACTTGTTTTCACTCTCACACAATTTCAAAACGTTATTTTTACCTAACACTGTGAATTCAGTTTGTTATTCAGTTTTGGAAAGTAAGCCAGATGCTCATTTCATTGGCTGATATTCTTTTTTTTTCACGTAGGGACAATGCCAAAAACCAGATTTACCTATTGCTCACTGAATAAAGTTTTTCCTTCAGTTTCAAAACAAAGATAGATACCACTTTCTTTGACTGCTATGCACTATTTTTCACTTTCAGTGAACGTCAAAAACCAGGTTTTACTTAATGCTCTGTGAGTACCATATATGAAGAACTTAGTTGTTGCTTGACATTAAAGAACACACTTAGATTTGAAAACGAATCCAGATCCTGCTTTCATTGATTGCTATGCACTTGTTTTCACTTACAGTAAATATTAAAGCAGTGCTACAATTTAATGCTCTGAGAATGCAGCTTGTTCTTTGGTTTTGAAAACTAAATGAAATACTGGTTTCATTGACTACTATGCACATTTATTCACTTACAATCAATATCAAAACACTGGTTTTACCAAACAAAGTGAGTGCAGTATGTTTTTCAGTTTTGAAACCTAAGCCAGACACTGGTTTCATTGACTGCATTCACCATTTTTCACTTAAAATCAATGTTAAACCACTGGTTTTACCAAAAACTCTGTGAATGCAATGTTCTTCTGTTTTGAAAACAAAGCCTGATACTGTTTTTTTCACTGTTATGCCTCTGTTTTGCCTACTGTAAATGTTGAAAGCCTTATTTTAACTAATGATCTGTGAATGCAGAATTTTTTTTGAAAATAAAGTAAGATATTGGTTTCATAGTCTGCTATACACTTGTTTTCAGTTTCAGTCAATGTCAAAACTTTGGTTTTATCTAACACTTTGTGAATGGGGTATGTTCTCTGTTTTGAAAACTAAGCCAGATGTTGGTTTAATTGACAGCTATTCACTTCTTTTTACTTACAATCAATGTCAATTCTCTGGTTCACCTAATGGTCTGTGAATGTAGTAGGTTCTTCAATTTTAAAAACTCTGCCAGAAAATGATTTCATTGACTTTTATGTGCTTCTTTTCACTTACAATCAATATCAAAACACTGGTTTTATATAACACTCTGTGAAAGCATTGTGTCCATCATTTTTGAAATCAAAGCCAGATAGTTGTTTAATTCACTGCTCTGCACTCTTATTCACTTGCAATCAATATCAAAAACCAGGTTTTGCCTAAAACTGTAAATGCACTATGTTCTTCAATTTTCAAAACTAAGTTAGATACCATTTTCATTGTCTGTTATGCACTTGTTTACAATTACAGACAATTTTAAAACCCAGCAATTACATAACTGTCTCTGAGTGAATTATGTTCTTCAGTTTTTTAAAGTAACCAGATATTGGATTCACTGGCTGCTCTGCATTTATTTTTATTTACAACCAGTATCAGAACACTTGTTTTACATAATGTTCTGTGAATACAGAGTGTTGTTTGGTTTTAAAAAGCTTAGGCAGATACTGGTTTCTTGGACTGCTTTGCAATTGTTTTCCTTTTCAGTCAATGTCAAAACCCAGTGCACTGTGAATACAGAATGTTGAAAAACATACTTTGTTTATGAAGTATGTTGAAGACCATACATAATATTGAAAATTAAGGCAGATACTATTTTCATTGATGGCTATGCACCTGTTTTCACTTACAGTCTATGTTGAAATTTTACCTAACACTCTGTGAATGCATATTTCTTCCATTTTGAAGACTAAGCCAGATACTGGATTCTTTGATGGCTATGCACTTGTTTTCATGAACACTCAATGTTAAAACACTGGTTTTACCTATCATGCTATTAATACAGTACATTCATTGTCTTTGAAATCTAAGAAGATAATCTTCTCATTAATATCTATTGTAATGGTTTGACAGTTTTATCTAGTTATGAATTCCAAAACTATAAATTGAATCATGCTTGTAAACTGATCTGTTAATCTGGACATGATTAGGTTATGATTAGGGCATTAACCGTGCCATGTCATTTGGGCATTGAGCCCCACCCCTCAGGGGGTGGAGTCTCAAGTATAAAAGGCAAGGAAAAAGACAGAGAGAAGCAGATTTGAGAAGCAGATTTTTGAGAAGCAGTTCTGATGTTGGAGAGGAAGCCCCATGAGGAGAGAAGTGAGCCATTCACCTGATAGTCTACAGCTGGCCTTGTAGAGAGATGCAAAGCATAGAGAGCCTCATGGTCTACAGCTGAACTTGTGGAGGAAACAGAAGCTAAGCCTAGAGAAAAACACAGTCCCAGGAAGAGAGGGACCCAGAAGCCTGAACCCTGGCAAACATCAGCAGCTGTCTTGCTCCAACATGTGGACTTTGGTGAGGGAAGAAACTTATGCTTTGTGGCCTGGTAAATGTAAGCTTCTACCCCAAATAATTACCCTTTATAAAGACCAGACAATTATTGGTATATTTGCAAAGGCACCCCTTTGGCTGTCTAATACAGCTATGAACTCCTTTTTACTTACAATCAATGTAAAAGCACAGGCTTTTCCTAACACTCTGAATGCATTGTGTTCTTCAGTTTTGAATCCTAAGCCCGATTCTTGTTTCATTGACTGCTATGCATGTGTTTACACTTAAGATCCATGTCAAATCCCAGGTTTTACCTAAAACTCTGTGAACACATTATGTTCTTCAGTTTTGTAAACAAAACCAGGTACTGGTTTTATTTACTGTTACACCCATGTTTTCACTTACAATCATAATCAAAACATTGAGTTTACCTAATGCTCAGTGAATATGGTATGGTTTTTTTTTGAAAACTAAGCCAAATATTTGTTTCATTGACTGCTATGCAATTTTCACTGGCAATCAATCTCAAAACATTGGTTTTGCTTAACTCTCTGTGAATGCATTATCTTCTTCCATTTTGAAAACTAAGCCAGATATTGGTTTCATTGATTGCTATTCACTTGCTTTCACTTATACTCAATGTCAGCACACTGGTTTTACCCAACAATCTGTGAGTGCAATGTGTTGTTGGTTTTGAAAGCTAAGCCACACAATAGTTTCATGAACTGCTATTCACTTGCTTTCACTTAGAGTAGATGTCAACACCAGGTATTACCTAAAAGACTCTAAATGCAGTATACACTTTTGCTTTGAAAACTTATCTATATACTGGTTTCATTGACTGGTATGACCTTGTTTTCACTTCCAGACATTTTTAAAAACTAGGTTTTACATAACTGTCTGTGTGTGCAATATTTCATCAGTTTTTTACACTAAGACAGATATTGGTTTCACTGACTGCTATGTACTTGCTTTCTCTTATAATCAATGTCAAAACACTGGTTTTACCTAATATTTTGTGAATGCAGAATTTTCTTTGGTTTTGAAAACCAAGGCAATACTGGTGTCACTTGTTTTCACTTTCAGTCAATGTCAACATCCAGGTTTTACATAACTTCTGTGAATTAAGTATATCCTTAATTATTGCAGTATGTTGAAGAACATACTTAGTTTTGTAAACTAAACCAGATGCTGGTTTCATTGATGGCTATGTACTTGATTCCATTTATACTCAATGTCAAAGCAATGCTTTTACTAATGCTCTGAGAATGTAGTATGTCATTTGGTTTTGAAAACGAAGCTGATATTTGTATCTTTGACTGCTATGCATTTGTTTTCACTTACAAAAAATGTCAAAACAGTGGTTTTACCTAACACTCTGTGATTGTAGTATGCTCTGCAGTTTCAAAATTAAGCAAGTTACTGGTTACTTTCACTGCTATGTACTGGATTTCACCTCAACTGAATGTCAAACCCTGGTTTTACCTAATGCTCTGTGAATCCAGTATGTTCTTCCGTTTTGCAAATAAAGGTAATTCCTGGTTTAAATGACTGCTATTCACTTATTTTCACTTACAGTCAATGCAAAAACCTTGGTTATACCTAACACTCAGTTAATGCAGTGTGTTCTTTGGTTTCAAAAACTAAGGTTTTACTGGATTCATTGACTGCTTTGCACTTGTTACCACTTACAATCAATGTCAACCCATTGGTTTGACCTAATACTCCATGAATGCAGTATGTTCATTGCTTTTGAAAACAAAGCCAGATTCTGTTTTTTTTTCATTGCTTTGCACTTGTTTTACTTATAGTCATTCTTGAAACCCAGGATTGCCTAACACTCACTGAATGAAGTATGATCTTTAGCTTTGAAAACAAAGGCAGTTATTTTTTTCATTGACTGTTCTGCAATGTTTTTACTTACAATTAATGTATAAACATTGGTTTTACCTAACACTCCAAATGCAGTCTGTTCTCTGTTTTGAAAACTAAGTTATATTTAGGTTTAATTGACTGCTCTTCATTTGTTTTCACTTACAATTGATGTGGAAACACTGGTTTTACATAAAGCATAGTGAATGCATTATGTTCTTTCCTTTGAAAATTAAGTTAGTTGCTGGTTTCCTTGACTGCTAGGCATTTGTTTTCACTTACAGTCAATGTTTAAACACTTGTTTTACCCAATGTCCTGATAAAGCATTATGTTCCTAAGTTTTGGAAACTAAGCCAGATACTTGTTTAATTGACTACTATGCACTTGTTTTCACTTACAATCAATTTCAAAACCCAGGTTTTACCTAACACTCTGTGAAAGCATTATGTTCTTCAGTTTTGTAAACTTAGTTAAATCCTGATTTCACTGTCTGTTATGCACTTGTTTTCACTTACAATTTTAAATCCAAGGTTTTACCTAAATGTCTTTGAGTGCAGTATGATCTTCAGTTTTTTAAACTACGACAGATATTGCATTCACTTCCTGCTATGCTCTTGTTTTCACTTACATTCAATGTCAAACCACTGGATTTACCTAATTCTTTGTGAATGCAGAATGCTCTTTGGTTTTGAAAACTAAGGCAGATACTAGTTTCTTCGACTTCTATGCAATTGTTTAAACTTTCAGTCAATGTCAACACCCAGGTTTTACATAATGCTCTGTGAATACAGTATGTTCGTGCACATATTTAGTTTTTGCCTTATGTAGAAGAACATGCTTAGTTTTGTAAATTATAACAGAAGTTTAGTTTTCAAAACTGAAGATCATACTGGATTCACTATGCAAATCACATGTTTTACCAACAATTCAGTATGTTCTTTGGTTTTGTAAACTATGCCAGATCCTGGTTTCATTGACTGCTATACACTTGGTTTCACTAATAGTCAAGTTCAAACCCACGTTTTACCTAATGCTCTGTAAGGGCAGAATGCTCTTTTGTTTAGAAAACCAGCCTGATACTGGTTTCAAAAAATGTTATCACTTCTTTTCACTTAAAATCAATTTCAAAAAACATTTTATCTAACCTCCTGTGAAAGCAATATATTCTTTGGTTAAGAAAACTATGCCAGATATTGGTTTCATAAACTGCTGTGTGCTTATTTTGACTTACAATTAATATCAGGACACTGACTTTATCTAATGCTCTGTGAATGAAGTAGGTTCTTTGGTTTTGAAAACCAGGCCAAATACTTGTTTCATAGACTGCTATGCACATGTTTTCACATACAGTTAGATCAAAACATTACAAAACATTAGTTTTACCTACCACTCTTTGAATGCAGTATGTACTTTGGTTTTGAAATTTAAGCTAAATACAATTTTCATTGACTGCTAAGTACTTGTTTTCATTTACAGTCAATGTCAAAACACTGGTTTTAAATAATCCTTTGTGAATGCATTACATTCTTCAGTTTTAAAAACTAAGCAAAATACTTGTTTCATTGACAACTATGCACTTTTTTTCAGTTACAGTATATGTCAATACCTAATGCCCTCTGAATGCCCAATGTTCTTATGGTTTGAATACAAAGCCAGATACTGAATTCGTTGACTGATATTCATTTGCTTTAACATAAAATGGATGTCAAAACTCAGGTTTTACATAACACACTGTGAAAGCAGTATGTTCTTTTGTTTTGAACATTAAGCTACATATGGGTTTCATTGAGTGCTTTGCACTTGTTTTCCCTTAAGATCAATGTCAAAAAACTTGTTTTACACAATGCTCTGTTAATGTATTTTGTTCTTCCGTTTGAAAAATAAGCAAAATGCTGGTTATTTATCTAACACTCTGTGAATGCAATGTGTTCATCACTTTTGAAAATGAAGCCAGGTACTGCTTTCATTGACTGTTAGGCACTTCTTTTCACCTACAGTCCATGTGAAACTCAGGTTTAACCTAACAGTCTGTGAATGCAGTATATTATACAGTTTTGAAAACTCATCCAGACACCATTTTCATTGACTGCTATGCAGGTGTTTTCACTTATGGTCAACATCAAAACATGCATTTTATCAAGTGATCTGTAAATGCAGTATGTTCTTCAGTTTTGAAAACTAAGCCTGATACTGGTTTCATTAACTCCTACAAACTTGATTTCACTTACAGTCAATATCAAAACCTAGATTTTACCTAACACTCTGTGAATGCAGTATGTACTTTGGTTTTGAATACTTACCTGCATACTGATTTCATTGACTGTTATGCACACGTTTTCACTTATAGTTAATATCAAATTCATGATTTTACCTAAGGCTCTTTGAAGGTAGCATGTTCTTTACTTTTGAAAATTAATACAGATAATGTTTTCATAGACTGCTATGCACTGGCTTTCTCTTAAACTGAATGTCAAAACACTGGTTTTACCTAATTATCTCAGAATGCATTATGTTCTTCCATTTTGAAAACTATGCCAAATCGTGGTTTCATTGACTGCTATCCACCTTTATTCACTAACAATCAATGTCAAAACCCAGGTTTTACAAAGCACTCTGAGATTGCACAGTGTTCTTCAGTTTTAAAACCCAAAGATACGTTTTTCACTTCATGCTATGCACTTATTTCACTTAAAGTCAATGTGAAAACACTGCTTTTAACTAAATCTCTGTGAATACAGTATTTTCTTCAGTTTTGATTACTAAGCCAGATACTGCTTTCATTGACTGCTATGCACTTGTTTTCACTTACAGTTAATGTCAAATCCCAGGTTTTAGCTAAGTTTTTGTGATTGTGTATGGTCTTCAATTTTGAAACCTAAGACAGATACTGGTTTCACTGACTGCTATGCACTTGTTTTCACTTACAATCATAGTCAAAACATTGGTTTAAACTAGCAAAGTGTTAATGCATTATGTTATTCAGTTTTGAAACTAAGCCAGATATTGGTATCATTGACTGCTCCGCCCTTGTTTTTGCTTACAATGTCAAATGCCAGTTTTAATTATCACTCTGTGAGTACAGTATTTTCTTTGGTTTGGAATAAAAAGCCAGATATAGATTTCTTTGACTACTATGCTATAGTTTATACTTACATCAATATCAGAAGCCTAGTTTTACCTAAGGTCTTTGAATGCATTATGTTATTCCATTTTGAAAATTAATCCTGACACTGGATTCATTGAATTCTATGCACTTGTTTTCAAGTAAAATAAATGATACAACACTGGTTTTACCTAATGCTCAGGGAATGCATTATGACCTTCAGTTTTGAAAATGAAGTCTTGTAGTGGTTTCATTGACTGCTATGCACTTGTTTTCTCTTACACTGAATGTCAAAACACTGGTATTACCTAACACTATATGAATGCAGTATGTTCATCAGTTTGAAAACTAAGCAAGATACTGCTTTCATTGACTGCTATGTACTTGTTTTGACTTACATTCAATATCAAACCCAAGTTTTACCTAATGCTCTGTGAATGCCTTATATTCATCAGTATTGAAAACTAAACCAGATACTGGTTTCGTTGACTGCTTTGCACTTGTTTTCACTTACAGTCAATGCCAAAATATGGGTACTACTTAACTCCCTGTGAAAGCAGTATGTACTTTTGTTTTGAAAACTAAGGAATATACCATTTTCATTGAGTGTTATGCATTTGTTTTCACTTAGAGTCAATGTCAAAACTCTGGTTTTACCTACTTATCTGTGAATGCATTATGTTCTTCTGTTTTAAAACCATGCCAAATAGTGGTTTTATTGACTGCTCTGCACCTGTTTTCACTTACAGTCCTGTGATAACCCTGAATTTTTCTAATGCACTCTGAATGCAGTATTTCTTTCTGTTTTGAAAAGTCAAAGATACTGGTTTCATTGTTTGCTTTGCACTTGTTTTCACTTACAACAAATGTTAAAACACTGGAATTACATAGCACTCTGTGAAGGCAGTAAGGATATCTGTTTTGTAATCTAATAGAGATATTGGTTTAGTTGACTACCATGACTTCTTTCACTTACAATCAAAGTCAAAACACTGGTTTAACCTAATACTCTGTGAATGCAGTATTTTCTTCAGTTTTAAAAACTAATAATATTTGGTTTTCATGCACTTTTTTCACATAGAGTCCAAGTTAAAAATGTAGTTTTACCTAGTTCTCTGTAGAGGCAATATATTTGTTCTAGTCAGGGTTCTCTCGGGAAACAGAATCAACACGAGATCTCTGTTAAAGATATAAGATTTTATAAGAGTCTCTCACGTGACCGTGGGGATACACAAGTCCAGGTTCCGCTGGCAGGCTGCAAGCCAGGGGCTCCGATGAAAGACTGATGAAGGGTCCTCGATGAGTTTGCCCCGATGAAAGACTGATGAAGGGTCGTCGATGAGTTCCTGGGAGAAGTTCGCTGTCAAAGGATGAGCTGGGAAATTCTCTCTGAATGTTGAAATCAGTTCCCTTTTATAAGCAGTCAACTGAATGGATAACAGCGTCATCCATTCTTCATCCAATCTTGCTGATTGATGCAGATGCAATTAGCCCCAGGCTTGCTGGACC